>JAUZNJ010030563.1:0-14711 GCA_034780135.1 Jordanella pulchra
AAATCTGTGGGGTATTGTGAAAAGGAAGATGCAGAATGCCAGACCCAAAAACGCAGAAGAGTTGAAGGCCACTATCAATGAAGGTGTCTTTTCAATTCTACAGAGATTGTTGTAAACCTTTTTTTGTATGTGGGCCTTCTTCAATATGCAGATCATGTTCTAATAACTAAAACAGCACAAATTTATAGGTGGAGGACATGCAAATGCAGAGAGCCCACAGACGCTCCAGGCTTATACAAAACAGTAATTTGTATAAAATGTATGTTTTGACCAATGCATTCCCTAGGAAAGGAAACATTATTTGTAATTTGTGTCTCCTAACTTTGAAAGTTACATGTTTTATTGTTTATTTGTTAGAAATATTATGACTGTTTTTCTTCCTTGCTCTAAGTGTAGTTTGTTTTCTTCCTCTGAAAGAAAAATTGAACATTGTTTGCAGGGACCGTGTAACAGATTTCTCTTACTTCAGCAGGGACTAGGGGCCTTTAAACAGAAGTTTTTGTTTTCACGCTTAATGTCTTTAAAAGAAGGAATGTTTGATTTAAAGTTCAGATTTTTTGGGGTGGATTTTTTGTATCCTTTTCAAACCCCAAAACAAGATCATTTGTAACCCACCACAAAATGCAATGATACAGTGATGATCTACTGTTGTAAAAAAGAGCAAATCAACACAAATAGATCTAAAGGTTCCTGGTAATTAGATCCAGCTGTATAATTTCCAGCTTTTTAGACTGCATGCATCTGATGAGGCTTTAGAAAAGTTCTTTGAGGTAAGGAGCACAGGTTACAAAGAAATCAGCTTGATCAAATACGAGTACAAGCCACAGAAAGCTTCCTCACAGTATGATGGAATGCTTCTCAAAGAACATCAAAGAGATGTCTGAGATAGACCTTCGTGTGATAGGAGAGAAGTGCATTCAGCAGGAAGACTGAACATATTTTCTCTGAAGTTTAACTCAATGAACCTTTTGAAAAACAAATCGAACGTCGATCTTGTGCTTCTACATATCTTGGGATCATACTCAGTTATATACAAACATTGCATCATTTTTTGTACAAGTAAAATGATAAATACATTGCTTTACTTTAGGAATTCATATCCCATTCTGTCATGTTCAACCCCTTCAGTATATTGTATCTGGACTGAAGGGATCAACCAAAAAAGTTGCACATTGTTTTGTTTTACAGTATTGTAAATGGAAAGAGTACATGTTTTTCAAAGTTTAAATAAGGTAAACATGAAAGGCACAAGAACCATATCAGCATCCAGATAATAGCAGCAGCTGGACAGATCCGCCTGTCGATCTCCCACTCCATTGTCTGCTCACTCTTGAACAAGACCCTAAGATCCTTGAACTCCTCTAATAAGGCAAGATCTCTTCTCCAGCCCTTAGACTTGGAGGAGATTATTCTTATTCCGGCCGCTTCACACTGGGGCTGCAAACCGCCCCAGTGCATATTGTAGGTCTTGGTAGAAGGTAGCCAGCAGGACCCCTTCATCTGAAAAAACAGGGCCAAAATCTGCTGTTCCCCAAACCAGACCCCCGTGCCCTTGGCTGCACATATAAATTTTGTCCATAAAGGTTATGAACCAGAACTGGGACAGAGGGCAGTCCTTTCCGATTCCAACATATATCGGGAATGAGTCTGACTTAAACTACTTTCCCAGTGAAATTAGTGGATTAACATTGGTTTTTCAAAAATGACTTGACTTTCTAATATTCGGCATTTGGCTCCTTTCCCATTTGGCAAAAAAGCTGGATCTGACCCTCGCTGGCATGGCCTCTGTCCCCCATGTCGCTGTGTGTCTGGTGACACCATAGCACTGGGTTAGCATTGATGATGACACCAGTGCGACAGATATCAGGAAGATAAACAATGGAGAGCCAGATGGAAAGGGCTCCAGGGTTTACTCTGTGTGCTCTATTGTTTTGCTCTTTTATCTGTCCGAATCTCTCTTGTCAGTGCTGCGCCATTTTTTATCAAATGCAGACAGAGTTCTTTTTTGGCTTCTTACATTCGACGCTACTGGTGTTGTGATGTACATATGTTGAACATAAGGGTGTCACATAAATAGACTTGGGTCTGGTGTTCCCTCTGTTTGCTGATTGGAGCCGAGTTATTTGAAGTCGATTTTAACCAGCATCGCTTGCCAAGTTGTTTGACCCAGGTCATTTAGCCGTTCCCACTACAACTAAAAGCTGACTGTTTGCTGGTTTAAAGGTGTGTTTTTTTTTATTAGTAGAAAGGGGTATGAGTGCTGACAATGTGGACCAAACCCCTGCTCCACTTGTACAGAGATCAAATGGCCCCTAAAGGGCCCTGGACTTCATACTCCTGGAGCTCCCCCCACATGGTTCTGGAGCTCCCCCCACATGGTCCACAGAACCATGTGGGGGGAGTCCACAAAACACATATGGAGCGGTTGGGCAAACTCCCAAGGACCCTTGAGCACCCTGCAGATGATGTAGAGCTGGTCCTGTGTTCCATGACCCAGACAAAAACCATACTATTTTTCCTAAAGCTGAGGTTCAAGAGTCACCTAGTCTCTCCTCTCCACTACCCTGGCATAGGCTTTTCTGTGGATGCTGAGAAGTGTGTTTGCTTGTTTTTGGAAAACACCCTCAGTTTCCCGTTCTTATACAGGAATTCCTTTAAGGCCAGTCTTTCTTCATGGCCTCTCCAGACTCCTCCCAGGTCTGAGTTTTTGCCTCTGCAACCACCAGGGCAGCAGCGTGCTATGCCTCACCATACCTGCTTGCTGCCTCAGCAGTCCCACAAGCCGGCCAAGCTCTATAGGACTTATTCTTCAGCTTAACAGCATCCCTTACCGTCTATGTCAACCTGGGCCAATCAAGGCTTCAGGGATTGCCACTGCAAAAGGCACCACCGCTACTTGTATTTACATCAACAATGGATGCACCTGTTTGTCTTGAAAAAATTCCAAGAAAGCAACCAAAGTTCATAAAATATCCAGGTCTTGCAAGGAGGAACCCAATCACCAGATGCTTGCTGACAAACCTCAGACCTGGCTCCAGGGTGAGGTCCCAGCTTCACAGTACTCTTGTGAATTTAGAAACTTGTAAAGATACAAATGAGCACTTAAGCTTTTTTTACTTTGTCAGTGCTGCATGGTAAAAGATAAAGACTTGTCTTGAGGGCAACAATGGGGGGATATCTAGAGCCTCAGCTGTGGGTATTCCTGAGTTCCAGGTTTTGTTTTCCCTAAGCTTCAGCACTTCAGGGCTTATGGAAAGAAAATTCAAATGGCTTAATTACCTCCTCTGGATGCCATCAAGTTGGCAAAAGTCCATCCATTCATTGATTCAGCTGTGTTGGAGCAGGGATGCATCTAAAGTCTGCAAGACAGTAGATCTTGGGGACCAGGGACCTTCAGGATCTTTTTAAAGAATTTCAAATTGACTGTTCAATTGTATTTAACCTCAGCATCAATGTTTATGAGAGGCCTTTCTTTTGCAACTCATCAATGTCTCTTTTAAAGGCATACTTCTTTAACCTTTGACTGAGAAACATATTTCATTTGAACTGTTGTTTTTCAAATAAATATCCTGCAAAAAGGTTTTACTTCTTGCTTCTATTTTCCCTTTCAACATTGTTAAGCTTTACTTAGGACCTTGTTAAGATCCAGTCGAGCACAAGTTAAATTATTGAAAATGTTTAATTGATGATAAGATGTTGATCAGAAGTGTGTCAACTGTTTCATATAAACTTAAAGCAATGAATTACTAATGACTACTTCACTCTCCTTTTCCTTTACACACTCCATTTTTTCAAACAAACTTTTTGGTCTGGACCTTTCCATATTAGATGGTGATAGGGGAAAGTAATGGATTAGAAAACCCTAAGATAAAGTGAGCTTCCACTGAATTAGAATCACAGGGACAATGGTTGCTATCGATATGTTTACCTCACAGTCAGGGTATTAATTTGAGACCCTGGATGTGGTACAAAACATGCTACATAGACATTATTCTAAATGCTGCCCAGACCTAGCCAAATGGATAGATTTTTTTTCTTTCCAACTTACTTATGTGTTTATGTTTCCTCAGTGCTCTGTCACCTGTGGGTCTGGAGTCCAGCAGCGAGATGTCTACTGCAGGCTGAAGGGTTCAGGACGAGTCAGAGATGATCTGTGTAATCCTCATTTACGTCCTTCAACAGTTCAAGTTTGCCACACAGGACAGTGCACACGTTACATTTGGACAGTGGGTGAATGGGAACTGGTAAGAAGTTTTGTTTTTTACCTCATTTAATCTATTTATTTTTAATACATTCTCTCATTTTTTTAAAGAATATACCGACAGATTTGCACTGTTTGCTTAAATAAAGTAGTTGACAACCTAAACGTGTAGTTGCATCTATACATTATCCACCTCAAATCCACTAATGAAATCTGTTCCTTTTGTCCTGGTGTTTATTCTCTTCCTTGGCATGTAAGCAAATATTTATACCTACAGAGCACAAGGCTAAAAGCGGTGTGCTCTGTAGTGAGCTGCTAGATAAAAAGTTCAATGCAGAGGTAGAAGATTCTGTCCTTTCTAATCAATTTATGTGTATTTTGATGTAAAAGCCTGAAGGTTAACAATTTTCGAAGTTATGCTTTTAATCCATCCAGCAACAATCTGTTTTGGAAGTGGTCATTGGATTCAGAACCACATGAATACCTTTCATTGTTTGTGACAGAATTTATACTCCTAATGCAATCTATTAAGATTTTTAGCCTATAGCTGCAAGTCTTTTTTAAGGGTATGCCCATGCTCTTGGAAAATATTAAGTCATATTGCTTGGCAAAAGTCTGTAAAAACCAGTTTCACAGATTCTAAACTGTATTTAAATGTGTCCTATTCCAGTTCAGTCTTGGCATCTAAAAAAAAAGATCATTTGAGATTCATTAAACAAAATGATTTTCCCCTTGACTCGTAGTGTAATGTAACATGTGGTGACGGGATAAAGAGCAGAAAGGTGAGATGTGTAGGACCGGGTCATGCACCTGCCCAGGATGACTATTGTGAACCATCAGCCAGGCCTTCATCCCTCCAGCGCTGTAGAGAAGAGCCCTGTCAATACATATGGATCACAGGGGAATGGTCACAGGTGGGAATGAAAACTGGAGCTGGTCTCTGGAAGTCTGTCTTAGTTTTAGTGTCAAAGTTTAACTGACAGGAATGTATTTTGTTTCCAGATATGTTTGATTAATTAACAAATGTTAATGTTGCGTTGTTATTGGTAAAGTCTCTTAAATGAATAACATAAAGGGGATAAAGTCCACTGAAAACAATAATATAGCTCTGATAAAGGTCTTAGAAAATAGGTCGAATTTGATCTCAAACATCAGACTTATAAAATGCAAAGAAAAGCAGCTTTTTTCTCATTCCTTTTGCTGTGTCTGTATGTGTCCCTCAGTGCTCCGCCATCTGCGGTGTTGGTTATCAGCAGCGACTCGTCTCCTGCTCTTTGATGCCGTCCTCCTCCCACTCTCAGAGTTTCTATACTCAGCCTTCAACCAGCAGTATGAACTGCCCTGAGCCTGAACCTCCTACCACCCAGTCATGCCTCCTCAGGGAGTGTCCTCACACCTCCTATTGGAAAGTTGGCCCTTGGTCCAAGGTGAAACACAAAACTCAGTTATTAAGAGTTAAATGAAAAAAAACTTCCCATATGGATTTTGTATAAAATATTGAGTTCTTTTTATTTTTGTTTTTTGGGAATTATCATAATGTCCCAGTGCTCGCAGACCTGTGGGTCCGGAGTGATGGAACGCAGGGTAGAGTGTGTGACCTCCAAAGGACAACTGTCTAAACACTGCCGTCCATCAGAAAGACCCGCATCTCAAGCTTCGTGTCAGGAGAGACAATGTGAGCTTCTGACTTTCACTGTTTTGGGTTTTTCACCTTATTACATAAATGTATTTATAATCATATTAATCAATTCCTTAAAAGGGAATTTTCCTAATGTGTGAGGGAATAGAGATGTCTTTAACATGTGCAACGCCTTGTATAAATATTCAAACCTTTATATCTCTGCCGTTTGGTTTCTATTTACATTCAGGCCCTTGATTCTTTGGGGTTTTGCGTCTCCCAGCATCTAAAGACTGAAATGTTTATTCAATGAGATTTGATGGAAAGCAACTCTTGCCAACTTATTTTTATTCCTGCCACAGATTTTAAGATGGTGTAGTTTTCAACTTTAACTGAGCTATTCGAACACACAAATATCCTTTAATTCTAAAGTGCTACATAAGAACAGGCCATTTACCATTAAAGTGTTCTAGTGTAGCTGTTTCCATGTGTAGGTCTCTTGTCCTGCCGTGTGATGAGCTACCAGCCAAGTCTTAAGCCTGTTACAGTCTGCAACAGATCAAGGGATTTTCAATTCAGTTCACTTTCTGTCTCATTTGATTACATCACTTGCTAGTAAATGTTTGTTGGGACTTTTACATGGCTAACTTCAAACAGGACTGCCTCTGACTTTCTTTCAACAATTGATTTCTTTTTGTTAATTTTTACAGAAAGACTAAGTTTGTTAAGTGCTCTGCTCGTAGGTGTCCTGTCAACAAATTCTTGTATTTTAGCATTAGAGGTCTACAGCTTCCCAAGGGTTACCAAAGGCTTTATGGTCTCTTTGCCTGGTCTGTTAGCCTACTGTGTGGATAACTGTGTATTGCAAGGTTTGCAGTTGTGTCATATTCTTTCTATTTTTGAACGACAAATTGAAAAGTGGTTTGTCTGACCTGCTTGTTTTTTTTCCTTTGTTTCATCAAAGTTTTATGTTTTCTAATGTTTTCTAACAATCTTATGAGATTTTATTCAAAGATATCAAAGTAAAGGAGGTTAACCTGTGTCCTAATGGATGAATAATTTGACTGTTCTCTGAACAGTGCCCTCCAGAGGAAATGAGAAATACACCTCTCTCTTCCTCCAGGAGAAGACAGCTTTTAAAGCGTGCAAAGAAGTGTTTTACATGTTTTATCATTTTGTAGTGGCCAGTACCCTTGAATATGTTGTTTGTTTGAAATAAAGTATAATTAAAGTACATTAAACCTCAAAAAGGTCACAAAATGTGGAAAGGATTAGGAGTCATAGCTGATTTTTTTATAAAGTTATCTTCTTTTCTTTTCTATGGTTAGGATTCAGCTGTTAATTATCTACCTAAGAGACTGAGCCAGGTTGTTTATTTTTTCTTTGCATTCACACTTTGGGAACGTGGGATTTTTAGTAGAATGGGAGTAAATTAAGATTTCTGTGTGCACCAACTAAAACCGTGTCTGATTGTGTTTACAGAAATATAACTGTGCTTTCCTGCAGCACATTAGGCAGATCATCTAGTACCGTTTTATGCCTCTTAAAGTGATAATTTAATAGAACAACAAACAGCGAGTCAGCGGTTTTCTATGAAAATATCTTGCATATCTTAATCGTGTAGGGCCAAAGTTTTCAGAATTGCTTAACCACATTTCACATGTCTCACTGGGACAGTCATTTTAAACCCACTTTCTGGCAAAATTAAAAGAATATTCAAGCGGGTGTAAGATAGTTCCAAACAATTTTAACCAACTAATTCCCACAATACAGGCACTATGACTGTCTTTGAATGCAGGGAACAGACAAAAAACTCTTGATATTTTGCTTTTTTGTGAGGTTTTGTGATATTTATGTCAGTTTTTTTAACGCTTGCACTTAAGTCTTCCTTGTCATAATTCCTCTTTCAGGCCACGTTTTCACCTCTTGCCGAGAGGTGCAGCTGAGACAGGGTGTGAAAATAGATGGAGAATATTATCTCAAAGTCAAGTTTCGGACCCTACAAGTGCGTTTTTGTTGACACATAATCTTTCTGTGCACATCATGGCCTCCATCTAATTTTCCTTTCGGTGTTAGATTTACTGCGCTGAAATGCAGACGGATTTCCCAAAGGAGTATGTGACCCTTCGCAGTGGACAGACAGACAACTACTCAGAGGTGTATGGGCACAGGTTTGTGATTCAGTTTTGAGTTTAGATTTATGTTTTGTATTCAATTTATTTTGACATTTTTTGTCCTTCCCAATCAGGTTGATTAACCCATTTGAATGTCCATACAACGGCAGCCGTAGACAGGACTGTGCCTGTAGGAATGACTACTCAGCAGCAGGGTACACGCTCTTCCACAAAGTTCGCCTGGATCTAAACTCCCTGCGGATAATGAGTGCGTAATCATTGTGTGATTGCCTGCTGTAATGGGACCACACATCACTGTTGATTTAAACTCTCACACACCTCGTCTCAGTGTGCCGATAATGGCTGGTATAAAAACTCAGGCCTGTACAGATGCAACCAACTGAGGTTTTGCTTTCACACGCTACCTCTGCTGAAAATGAAACATCACCAGGCCTCCACCATTCAAACATATGGGCAGTAGGATCAACTGTATGTGTTTATCTAGGCAAAATGTGAGCACGTACATCACTAATCCTAACGTGATCATAATCGAACTCTTACTCATGTTTGCACACAAGCAGTCATAGACTAACACAATATCCGCACATATCTTCAAAATATATTCCTCTTCTAAATTTCCCAAGTCAGCTCCTTCTACCATGTTGTGTTCAGGTATAAATTTGATGACAGAATAAGGATGACAGTGATGGTTTATGTCTGGGTTCTCTGCTTTTTTAAACTCTATATGCTTTCTGAGTCAAGACTTTTGTCTTTCAATTCTGAATTAAATGGAAAAAAATAAGAAAAATACAGTGTAAAGAAAATATGCAAAGAGCTTGACGTGATTTTAATTTTATTTATATTTTCAGAAAACTTTCCAGCTTCATGTGAAAATTGTTGAATTCTGTCAGACAGAGCAAACACATCTGGCAAAGTTACATCAATTATCTGTGTATTGTTGTTGTTTTCTTCTAGCAGATGCTTTCAGGGTGTTTACTTTGGCAGTTGCACAGTTTGACTCAAGATTTTTGCCTTGTTGTTTACCAGTCACAGACCTCCAGTTTTCCCAGACTATTCATGGCCGACCTGTGCCGTTTGCTACAGCAGGAGATTGTTACAGTGCAGCCAAGTGTCCACAGGTTGGTCGAGTTAAACCTTATGGATATATGTATGATTCAAAGTACTTAACCACTCACTGATTGCCTTGGATTTTGCTTTTATGTCTCATTTTCCTGTATCAGACCATCAAAAACATGTTGATATGAGAAAACAATAACCTAAGTAAATACAAACGGTCATCTATTTAAAATATTTATTCACTTTTTCGGCCTAAAACAAGTTATCTCCACACATCTCTCTCTTTGTGAAAAACTCTGATGTCCTGATCCAATATTTATATCAGCAATCAGTCCTATATCAACCGAAAAACTAATATCGGAATAAATTGACCTACATCTTCAATATGTTACGTAAGCAAACTCATAGCAACACTTTGCTTCTATCTGCTTCTTTTATAGTTTATATAACCACATTATTGTTAATTCATGTGGCAGTTGTTCTCATAAATATCATTATTGACTTATTCTCTATTTGAGTGTCTTTGATCAACATTTTCCTAACATTCTATTATACAAAATAAATGATATTTATATGACTGATATGGTATGGGTTCAATATTAGTGTTGGTCAATATTTAAAACTGCTACATTGGTAATCGATTGGAAATTAAAATATTATATCTGAACATCTGAACTGATTTGTTCATTTATCACCACCCACTGTTAGACCTGATCACTTAAACCTGCAGAATCAAGATAGGAAAAAAACATCTGACAGCATGAAGTAGTAAAAGGTTCATAAAGGCAACATATCTTATTAAAAGACATCAGTTGTTTTGGAAATGTTTTCAAATCTATTTCTAAGGGCCCAAAGAAAACCACAGTTGTATCCATTATCCACCAATGAACAAAACATTAAAAACAAATACAAAGATAAGACCCCCTGTTAGACCCAGTTTGTTTTTCCCTTTGGTTGAAGAAAATCAAAGACTGCGCTTTTTATTTAAGGGTTAATGTTTGTTGGATGGTCAGTAAGATTTCAAAGGTTATATACTCCTTTCTCTGTGATAACCTTTTAAATTAAATAGCTTTTCTAAGATATTTTTTGTTCTTAGGGCCAGTTTAGTATTAACCTAGTTGGAACGGGTCTTAAGTTGGCTCCAAATGCCAAATGGACATCCCAAGGGAACTATGTTTCTGTTAAAGTCCACAGATCTGAGGTAAGAGCTTCCTTTTGATGTTGATATTTCAAGTTTTACTGTGGTGTAATTATACTATTCAAGCCCTCTCTTCTGGTGCTGAGATTCCAATGTGTTGGGTTTTTTTTCTTATAAACATCATGTTGTTTCAGTCAGCTCTAGTGAGCTGGAAAATCAACTGTTATTCATGAAGTGTCCATTTTGCATAAAATGCTGCCCTTGTGCCGACTTTCTGCTCTCTCATTTATTTCTATGCGTAGGATGGAACAAGAATTTACGGCCGCTGCGGTGGTTTCTGTGGGAAGTGCATTCCCCACCTTCATAACGGTCTTCTCCTCCAAGTTCACTGAGAGCTGAGCCGAAAACAAATCTCTAAATTCAGTTGGACTCCAGTGGGGCAGAAATGTACAATAAGAGTAATTTGTTGGATCCAGTCGATGGCTGTGAACATAAATGGAGGGGGGTTATCTTGTTACATCTATAGTTCCCAGATGGCAGCTAAAGGGTACAGAACTCAGCCCACTTTATAGCACGAGGTCACTGTTAAGTGCTTCATTATAACTGAAGAGGAGCCTTCTTTAAAGTGAGAATGGTTTTCTTGACCTGCCTCACATCAGAGGTCAACATTTATTAAAACATTTAGTGCATTTAGAAGAACTTTAGCTGGCCGTTTGCTGTCTACGTGCTCCTACTGCAGTCTATATTTATAGATTCTCATTAGCATCCGTGCTAAAGATGAGTAAAGAACTGCATACCATTACAGGTTGTTTATACAAATTTTGTTAAAATTATAGACATAAGTATCATGTCTGAACTATACATGAAAAGTCTGTAGCTGCACTACATTTCATTAGTATTAGGTTTAACTCACGTGGAAAGCTTAAGTGAAATCAACAGTATGAGGTGCATAAACTTTAACAGTTTTTATGTCCTGTTCCTGTTTACAAGAAAACATGTCTTGGAATATTAAAAATCTGCACAAATTCCAGTCATTTTCATAATCACAAACAGTAGATGTACAGCTGATATCAGTAGTTAACTTTCTTCCATTAGTGTTACCGTCAAAAGCCGCAAATAAACCTTTAGCTTTGGACAGTAAACACTAGGGGGCTAAGTGTTAAACAAAGAGAAATCCTCTTGAATAATGAGCCAATGTTGCTAAACCAATACTGTTAACATAATGTTGACCCTCTTTAATGTCCAACCTGCAAATGTCGTTTGAGGTGAGCTCAAGAGGAGATGGCATAGGACAGGATCCTGGGCTCTGACTAATCTGGAGAGTGTCTGATTATGCTCCAGTGATAACAGAGGAGTATTTTACATCTTTACCTGGGTTGCTAACAAATGTTTCAGGCTTTTAAATGTAGCCGAGAGTCACACAGACACTAACTGTTTCCATAAATAGCTTCACTGTGAGGACAAATAAACTAATTACTTAGAGTTTAAGTTTTAATGTAAAAAAAGGAAAAAGTGTTACTCAATAATGCACATGTTCTCATCTGTTACAGTACATGACACAGTATCGGGTGTGGGGTCTCACCTCCCCCATTCTAGTCTATTTGGGCTGTTGTAGATACTCACAACCCTACCTCTCACAAGCATTTATACTCTGAAATCTCTTATAACATATTTATCTTTATCCGTATTTATTCTATACTCATTTTTAAATATATTGTTTTTTTAATTGACACAATGACTACTACCAACAGAGAAAACATTCTGTTTGCCAAAAAAGTACTCTATTAATGTATTATATAACCACTAACCTGAATGTATTGTGCTTTTTTAACCACTGGAATTACCTCTGATCTAAAGAAGGAAAAATACTGACTTTTAGAGTAAAACTTTCTGTAGCAGAGCCTTTATCGTTTGAACTGACAGTTAGAAATCTTTTCAGCTGATGTATGATCAGCTTATAAAGCCAGTCAGTGTTCTGTTTTTAATACACGATTCTTAGATCCGTCAGCTGAACTTGTAGTTGGGAAATCTCCTCAGAAGAAGCTAACTCCTCATCAACAACTGTTACTGGACATCCACCATGTAACCAAACACACTGGCGTGCAGATGTTGAGCTTTTAACCAAAGTCGGGAAACAGATCTAGATTATATTTTCTCCTCAGACAATGCAGCTTCTTTTGATTTATAAAACGTCTGAAAATAATAAAAGTCACTGAGCAGCTAGAAAAACTTTGGCTGTCATTTTTTTGTTCTATTTTTTTATGACAGTCAATTGTGTTATAAGATCTGTATCAGAAATTAAAAGAATACTTGACGCACTATGTGCCATTAATTTTGTAGAAATGTAATCCTGTATGTTTTTGTAATACCTATTACATTGTAACTTATATTTGTGTTTGTGTTTGTCTTCAATACTTGAATTGTAAACAGTGTGTGATGTATTCAGTGGGCATTGAACAGAGAATTTGTGTGGTTGTTTGCCCACCTTTATCCAAAGATGTTTTTAAGACTCAAATGTAAATACATTTTGTTTGCAAATATGATATGTATGAATGCATGCATGGAGGAGGCGTGAATGTTACCTGCAAGAAATGCATAACTCTGGTGCTACATATGGT
Source organism: Jordanella pulchra (assembly GCA_034780135.1). Lineage (NCBI taxonomy): Eukaryota > Metazoa > Chordata > Actinopteri > Cyprinodontiformes > Cyprinodontidae > Jordanella > Jordanella pulchra. The sequence continues at coordinate 12,767 of JAUZNJ010030563.1, forward strand.
TACTAATCATACAGCTGCTGTATGTGTCTTACTAAAACAGGAAGTTAGAAACACTGAAAAATAAAATCTGCTTTCAAGCCAAAAAACAAGTTTGACTTAAGTTTTTCTTGCTTTTTTAAATATAATTTTGTGTATTTTAATATGGTTGCATCTATACATTAAAATCTGTGTCTTGGATTTAATCACCACCACCAGATGTTTACATATTACTTAGGTACAGTCAATAAAATAAAATGCCCTTGAAAAGACTGCACAGTAAAGTTAAAATAAACAATTTACATTATTGTACAATATTAGTTAATTAAAACAAACAATGTTATTTTATGATTCAAACAGTACTTAATGTCTTCTGGAAAGTTCCAACTGAGCTTAAAGCTACTGTTACATTATAATATTTGCTATATTGCTATGTTTGTTTGCATATCTAAACATACAATATTACTCTGCCAAGATGTTAATAATTTAAGTGTGTTTTGGACATTTAAAGTCCTACCATGTAAATGTATCATTCATGATGCATCCTGTTTCATGTATCACTTTTGCTGTGACATCATCGACATCAGTCTTTAATCGTTAATGCTTTAATGGTCCCAACTAGTCAAAAGAATGACCACGTTTTGACTGAGATGGTTTCCAATTATTGAATTATTCAGAAAATATGTCCACCTGCCTTAACCCTGCAGGCACTTTAGGAATTATGTTTGATCCTGATCCTGGAGCTTTTTATTTATTTTCCTTTATAGTAACAAAAGCATGTCTCTCAGTTGAAATGCAGGGCATATATAGTCAGAGCCATAACAGTCAGCAAGTTTCTTTTGCAAAAACGTAAAATATGCACCACAGTAACATCAAAATATCATGAACCTAGTTAAAGGTGGAATTGAATGTTTGGCTTCCAGAATCTGATGTCAAATTGAAATTCAGTTCAATTCTAAAAAATGATAGTTTCAGTGCAACAGATCTACACAGCATTGGAAAAGAGGATCAATTTGATAGTCACATCACTGCAGTGTCTCATACACGGATCCATTTGATAAAAGATGTCAGTAGGTTAACACTGTTTGGGTGCTGTACAGTAGGTAGCCATATCTGGGCTCCATGTAGATCCACTGACTGATTCAGATTGAACTTCCATGACATGACTTTCAAGAGCTTATTTATTGTCAAGAGTCCTATAAAAAGCAACGGCAAATATTTTTCCTTCTGATTTACAATGTAAAGCTGTTCAATAACAGGTGGCTCATCAAGCTGTGATGCCAAATTGAAAAATGAGACTAGCCCAACAGTAAGCTTTAGAAGGTTGTCCAGGCAAGTGAATTAGCATCTACATTTCTTAATAGGATTCAAAAACTTTAGTAAAAATAAGTAGCTTTTTATAGTCCACTTTCCTAGAGCTTATATCCTTAGTGCAGCTTTGAGAGTAAATGAAAACAGATTGTGAGATTCCTCAAGATTTACTTTGAATTCTGACCAAAAGTCCTTGGTTTCAAAGCCAGTGCACTTCAAAGCAGTTTTTAAATAAAAAGAACTTCGGACTTGCTGATCTGCACATGATAATAAAAAAAAACAGTCTCCCATGGCACTGCTACAAACCAAGAATCTTTAATAACTGTACTGACAAACAAAAACCTGCAATGAAGATCCTCATCAAAGACACCAATGATTGATGCTTACCAGGAGCTACAGTCTGTTTGGCAGATGCAGCTGTGACAAGATAGATAGAAAGATGGATGGATGGATGGACAGACAGATGTACTTTTACCTGCACATGTAATTCCATGTGCAACAAATAAAATTAGAGTAAGGTAAAAAAAAAAAAGAATAAGGGAACACTGATCACCACTTTAACAGGTAGGCAAACCAGTAAAATAAATTACGCTAAATGGAACTGCATTGTTCCATAAATTGAGTAAACAGCGACCCCTGGTTGTGATATGTAACAATT
>JAUZNJ010030564.1:0-14710 GCA_034780135.1 Jordanella pulchra
TATGTAAAGCACTTTGAAATGCCTTGATGCTGAAATGTGCTATATAAATAAAATTTGATTGATTGATTGATTGATTGTTTTCAGCCCCAGAACAGCATGCCTGATGTGATCGTATGGATGCTGCGAGGGGAGAAGAGGGTTGCCTACAGTCGTATTCCAGCTCACCAGATCCTCTATTCCACTTACAGCCCCGAGGCCTGTGGGCAGCACTGCGGCAAGACTCAGACCATTTTTCTAAAGGTACATGGAGAAAAAATGTCCAATTACTTTTTAGTGTTTTGGGACAGATTCTCCCATAAGATTTGCTGAACCTTTAGTGTCTTTATTACTTTATTGGCCTTTTTTGTTTTGTTTTTTATTCTCAGTACCCCATGGACAAGACCAAAGGCGCAAAGGTGCCCGTTCAGATCAGGGTGAACATGTGGCTCGGCCTGTCAGCACATGAGAAAAAGTTCAACGGGTTCTCAGAAGGAACCTTTAGTGTGTTTGCTGAACTGGTATGAATTTCTTTTTTTTATTTAAAGCTTTTAACCTCAGGTTTCACCTAGCATAGAAGTTAATTCTTTAGGTAGTTTATGCACATACGGTGCCTCGAAAACCTTAAAACCTTTTAGTATTATTCTACAAATAGAATCTGCAAAACATCTAATTGTGTTCAGGCACCTTTATTATGGCGCTCCTAAATGGTGCCAAAAGTCTTACCAAACATGAATTAATTCAAGAATAGTTGTATGTAATGTAGGTAAACTGTTGTTTAACAGTATAAAGCAGCTGTGGTTCTATGAACCGCAGCTACTAGAAGTCCCTGAGATCTGATCAGTTTTTCACCATGGCAAAGGTCAATGCTAATTTTAGATGGAAATTAGCAGAATCTTAGCTTGGCATTATCTGTAAATAATGAAACCATTAGTCATGCTATGGAGGAGTTAAAAGGGCACAAAGCAGGTAGGTTCAAACACTCTTTTTTTTTCTCTACTCAAACTGACAAGTAATGGTACAGTAAAACATGTATAGATACCGCAGAACAAAACCTATTTAAAAAAAAAAACAACTTCTCAGTGAATACATCACCTCAGCTGAGTGCGAATAGAGAGCCCACTAGCTGTCTGCCACAATGCACCTAACAAATCTGTTCTTGATGGAAGACTGACAACAAGTAAGCTACTACTATCAGATAAAACGTTTGGATCCTCGTTTTCAGTTGGTTTGGATCCAATGTATCAATTCACAACATGTCATCTCAAGTCACTTTACAGAGACGATTCAGTAAGATCATCCAGTCAGATTGGTATAAAAGGCTTCTAAGGAAAACCAGCTGATTGCATTGAGTCATTGACTTTGCAGGATTCCCTTCTTCTGGAGGAGCATGTGGCGACAGCAGACATTCGCTTGCTGTACTGGCATCCTTCAAATTCATAAACAGAGTGAAACCTCAGTGGCAACAAGTTCACCCTGTTTGTCATCCTGAGCAGACCATCTCAAATGTGAAGCATAGTAGTGGCAGGATCATGCTAGATTATTTTCTTCAACAACGGCTGGAGATTAAGATGACTTGTGCGAGAAAATGTGTTACAAGCTGCTAAAGGCCGAGGCTCAATTTTTAGCAGAAGACAACGGAATATTCAAGCAGAGCTACAATAAAAGGGTTTATATAAAAACCTATTTATATTTGAAAGATCTAGTCAAAGTCGAGACCTAAATCTGACCTGTGATTCATTAGAAGCCCTAAAATAGATGTTCAAAAATATTATATCCTCTGTCCAATCTCACAGTTTTTACCTGTTCCTTTACAGATTGAGATTTTCGATTTAAAAAAAAAAAAAAAAAAAAAACAAAATTGTCCTTTTTCCTTCACCCTAAAAAAACTTTTCAGTGTTTGTTTTATCCCGAAAATCTATGTATGTCTGCTTCCATCTGCTTGAATCCCCAGTCTCTCAGTAGATTGCAGCTCACACTGAGCCTGGTTCTGCAGGATGCTCCATTCATCCATCATCTTCCACTTATCCGTCAGGGTCATGGTGGGGTTGTTGCTTATCTCCAGCAGTCTATTGCTGAAAAGCGGTTTACAGCTTGGACAGGTATTAGGGAAACACAGAGACACACAACCATGCACACTCACACACAAGGGCAATTTAGAGACTCCAGTAAACAGTCATGTCTTCAGAGTCTTGGAAGAAGCCAGGGTACCAGAAGAAAACCCAGACATGCACAAGGAGAACGTGAAAACTCCATGCAGAAAGACCGTAGGCCAGGAATCGAAGCCAGGACCTTCTTGCTGCAAGGCAACTGTGCAACAAACGGCTCTACTGTGTAGCCTACAGCTGAAGGTTTCTTCCTATTAAAAGGGAGATTTTCATGCAGCAATAGTGCTTTCTCCACTATTGCATGTAGCAATAGTGTAGAAAGCAGTGCATGCAGTGTAAGAGATTATTGTAGAGTCAATGACACAATACGAGCCTTCATGCTCATCCAGGAGGGGTTAATTTTGCAGTCAGTGACTGGATGCAATCAACTGGTTCTTCTTGGATAAAACACTTTAAACCAATATGACTGGATGATCTGATTGAATTGTCTCAGTAAAATGCCTTCAGATGACATCTGTTGTGAATTGGTGCACACAAACTTATTTAAATGGAAAATGTCAATGAAATAAAGTTTGCTATTTTAATGAGACAAAATGTTTTTTTTTTTTTGTTTTTTTTAAGTTCAAGTGTTTGATAACTTTGTTTCTGCTGCTTTGCTGCAGTATGAAAACCAGGCCCAAGTCTTTGGAAACTGGGGGACCACAGGACTGGTGGGCCGACATAAATACTCAGACGTGACGGGGAAACTAAAGCTGAAGAAGGAGTACTTCCTTCCACCCCGAGGATGGGAGTGGGAGTCGGACTGGTTAATTGATCCAGAGAAGGCGTAAGTAAACCTGGAGCCATTTAAATGTGCCACTAGCAGAAGTTGGTCTGAACTAGCCTTAGTTTAAAACTGCACCTATACATGCCCCCCTCCTCCTCACATGAAGACCAAAACAACCCCACTGAATCCTCAGGTCCAGAGTTAGTGGGCCACAACTCCTCTGCTTTGTTTACGTTTCTCCCATTCCACAAACTGATTCCAGGTTGCTCCATTAAGCTGGAGTTTAGAGTTATTTTTTTCTCTTCTAGCCTGTTAATCTTATTTAAAAATATGAAAAACTATTTCTTTTTACAGTCACTCCATCAATTGAGTGTTTTGAGTAAGTATATTTGCAGCTGTAAATGATTCTTTCAGGCAGTGGTATGTAATATGTAAGGGTGGCAGTTATTAGAAAGGGAGCATGGTAAGGGATTAAGAACCTGAACCCAGAAACATGGAGAAATATTATGCTGAGGGGAAGTAGAAGAAGGAAGTCTTAATAGTTAAACTTTAAAACCCCTGCTTTATTCTAGCTGGAATGTAAAAATTAAAATGTGCAACCATCTACCTCTCTAATGGCATGTGGATATTTCCTTCTTCATGTTCAGTGTTTTTGAATTGACCACCAAGGGATCGTTTAGTTTGATCTAAAGAGTACAGAAACTCTTTTCTGATCATTTTCAAACACATACATTGGTCTTTGTTTCAGCCTGCTTACCGAGGCAGACGCGGGACACACCGAATTTATGGATGAGGTCTTCCAGAATGAAACCCGTTTTCCTGGTGGGGAGTGGAAGGCTGCCTCGGAGCCGTTCACAGATGTGGTGAGAGCAGCGAGCTGGAATGCAAATACTGAAGCATAGTGTGGCTGCAACTGGCACTCATGCATAAGCTTTGGTGTCTTTATCCGTCTGACAAGCAGGAATACACACGAGAATTTGAATGTTTTAATGTTAATCTGAGCCACACAACTTGTTCCTGTTACCCAGCTGCTAAGAAAGTGATGCACATGTATGAATATGGAAATGCAGCGAACATTGTTTCTGTTTGGCAGAATGGAGAGAAAAGCCGTAACCCCACAGAGTTTGACTGTCCTCCAGGGTGGACGTGGGAGGACAGCTGGACTGTGGACATTAACAGAGCTGTGGATGATCAAGGTGCAGACATTTTCTTAAGAACTTGAAGCACTTGATGCAGTAACATGTGTAATGGAGGCTGAAAGGCTCACGGTTGTTGCACCCATTGCTCTTATTCCTACAATGTGTCATTTTGCAGCCATAGACTTGGACTAACTGAATAAAGCTTTAAACTTTCAATTCATCAATATTTATTTGACACATTTGCAGAATATTCCTAATGACCCCATTATTTAATTCAGGTGTTTTTGAGCAGACTGCTGCCAGTCTGGCTGTATGTTCTGCATCAAGTTTAATCCCAGTTTGTGTTGCAGCATCAAGCTAGAGATGTGGTTCATGTGGTGCACTCCCCCTCCTGAGCTGTGGCTTTCTGCTGCTCATCCAGTTACTGTTGGCCTTTAGGTCTGCCACTGTGTCATACTCTGCTATTTTCCAGTGATGGATTGGACAGAGAACAGTGGGATTTTGAAATCTATTTTATTTCTAACCTAATGTTCTCAAACAGACCTTGACCTTTTACTGAAAAGCTGGAAATATAGATACAGCTTCAGCTGTTTATTAACTAGTTTACTTTTGAAGGCAGTTAACTGGACTAGATTTTGTGATGCTTTTCTATAAATATACATTATAACAAGGGTTTTGGTTAAAGCTGTAAACTACTGGTCCACATCACACTTCTTCAGACCATTAGTAAGAATAAAAAAAACATACTTTTTCCTTCCTTCACAATTATGCACCAGGTTGTTCTGGTTTAACTTAGTGAGCCTTATTGAAATGAAAAGTTGGGATTCATGAACATTTTAAGCTATTTTGATTTTTGTTTTATCAGCTAACAAACAATCAGCTGGTTTTCCTTGATAAAAAACTTCTAACTAATCTGATTGTGTGATTTGATTGAATTGTCTTTGTAAAGTGCCTTGAGATGACAGATGTTGTGATTTGGCGCTATATAAATAAACTGAATTGAATTGAACTACACTTCACTGCCAAACGTTTTAGGCCATCCCTCCAAACCAGGCTTCTGTACAACATTCAGGGTGGTCTCTGAAAAGAAACCACCTGGACTTTAAATCCAGAAAGGTTCCTTCATAGTGGAGATCTGAGAAAATGGATGAGATTTAGGATTGACTGAAACAGTATTATGAAATGACAGACCCTGTAAAAATTCAGTCTGATCAAAGATGCTGAGACAAACTGCACAGACGTCTCTGACTTTGTACAGATTTAAAAGTGCTTAATACTGTAATCAAAGGAATTTCTGATGCTTCAGAAAGATATTTTAGACACTATAATGCATGGGAGTCGGCCTCTTCCTGTTCCAGCATGACTTCACCAGTACACAAAGCAAAACCTACAAGACATGAATGTGCAAGTTGAGTGTAAAAGAATTTGACTGGCCTGTCAGTCTTGGCCCCAACCAGGTAGACCTACCCTCCTTATCCAGCACCAAAGGAAATGTTTAAAAAGTCTTATAAACAGAATCTTAAAAATGATAGAAACACTTCCCAAAACAGTTGAGGCTCTTATAGTTGGAATGTTAGGCAAAAGCAAATTAAATTCTAAGAGTTGGGACCTGTAGGCAACTGCCTGTTTGTGCCTGTTTGCATCTACTGTACAGGCTGGGAATATGGGGTGACCATTCCTCCAGAAGACAAGCCTCGATCCTGGGTCCCTGCTGAGAAGATGTACCACGTCCATCGCAGGAGGAGGCTGGTTCGACCTCGAAAGAGGGCTGCACGACCTGCAGGAGCAGCTGTGGAGGTCGGCGCAAAACTCGTTTTCATTTCATAAAGTAGAATAAAATCCATTTTCTACTGTAACCTTAATCCAACCCATTTAAGTAAGAATTTGTCATCAGATATTTATTTTCAAACACCTAGAGAAGAGATCAAGGTGACCCAGAAGGATGGGAATTCTCCTCTCTGATTGGGTGGAAATTCCACCGAATTGAGCGCTCCTCAGACACATTTCGTCGAAGACGCTGGAGGAGAAAGATGGCGCCTGAAGATCGCCTAGGAGCATGTGCCATCTTTCAGCTGGAGGGCGCGTTAGTGAGTGAAAATGGATAATGGATCTAATTTCACAGCAATAATAACATCTGGTTAGAACTGAGACTAGAAACTCAGACTCCTGTTAGTAATACAAAGAAAGCAGGAACTGACTGTGAGCTTAATGATTCACCAAATATTTGCCAATGCTTAATGAAACCCGGCTCCTCAGCTGCGGTTTCTTTTATTTTTTTTGTAGTGTGACACATGAACGTGTTGCCTAAAGATGTCTTTCTGGTTTGGTCTCCAGGGTATAGATACAGAGGAGAAAGAAAAAGGCTCCAAAGCTGATGCCGCTAAGCTGTTTGGTGCAAACACTCCCACCGTGTCCTGCTCCTTTGATAGTGAGTAAAAAAACACGAGACGTAAAGGCCAAAATGAACAAATGTAATTTTTTTTCTTTCCACAATTCAATCTTCTTAGGGTCCTACATGTATCACCTTCGTGTCTATCTCTATCAGGCAAGGAACCTGAGTTCTATGGATAAGGACAGTTTCTCTGGTAAGAGCAAAAGTTTAGATCTATGGCAATGAACCACAATATAATCAAAATGTTGATTTTATTTCAGTTATGCAAATTAAAAATGAAAAATTTATTATAAATATAATAAATCTGTCAAGTTTGCTATATAATTACCAGAATTCATGATCTTTGACCCTTTGTCTTACTATGGATCATGTTTGCAGCAGGTCGTAGCAACAAAACCTGGTCTGCTAAGGACTAAATAGTTTTTCATTAGGGGTTGATTATTTAACTTTGCCAGAAATGCCCTGAACACACCAAATCCGATTTTGCATCCAGTTGACAGAAAATCATGTTTTAGTGTCGTGGTGTATTTAACGATCAATGAAAGTCAGTGGGGATGGACACATCCGACACCATTTTCTGCAAAGGGTCTTGTGTAGCTCTGACTAAGACAGACCCCAAGTCTATTTTAGTCGGACTACACATCCATTCAGAGGCAATTTCATGGGTCTGACAGGAAAAGAAGCACGATTAAAAAGTAAAACACATCCACTTTACAGAAAATAGAAAATACAAACTGTTTATCACAAAAGAAAGCAGTCTGGTTTGGAGCCCATAGTCAATATAGGAGGTGGGGCAGGTTTGCGCATCAACATTAAATGAAACCTTTTAAAAAACACAATACTTGATGGTTGATAGGAGTTCAGGAGGATAGAAAACGGCTAAAGCAAAATAGTGATCCTTGTTAAGCCTAAAAAAAAATAAAGCGGGGCAGGTAAGTGCAGCTTATCACCCCCCCCCCCCCCCCCCACTCCCTTATACAAAAAAAAAGAAAAAAATTCAACAAACTTCACAGATATGTGAGAATCACCTCACTGCCTCACCCAGTATCCATATAAACTGTCCCACTGCTTATATAGTTGCATTTTCCTTTTCATTAGACCTAGTTCAAATTTAATGTTTAATGTATTACTATAAACATTTTCTGTATGTTCTGGTTTAAGAGACGCTACATAGTTTAATATGGTCGGACTTTGCAGCTGCACCAGTTATTTATTTTTACCAAATGTCATAATTTATCTCAGTTTAAAATCCCAAAATTGTTTTAGTTTGTGCAGCACAAAGAAAGAAGTGAAAAAATCTGCACAGATCGGGGTCTATTCACCCTGTGGAGTGGGACTTCCTCTATACGCACTGCAGAGTTGTGACATGGGAAAAAAATCAGGCGCAACCAATGTGAGCTGGGCTTCAACTTAATCTTTATTGTGGAATTAAATCATAACTGTGTAAACAGTTCCTTGAAATTACAGCTTTTATAACTAATATTTTATAAGTAGGATTGTTTGAAAATCTGCTAAATTAGTTCAATAATTTCCTGCTTATTTTTGGACAGACAATTAAGTCTTTAGACATTTGCTGAGGTATTTAAAGATTTATATTCTAAAGACTGAGTCTCCATCTGTATGGGGTAGGAGGTTGCTGTGACAATAAGTGAAAGACCTTCACTGGCTTTTCAAAATGATTTGAAGTAAAGCAGTTAAGAGGCAAAATGTCAAATCTAATGTGTTCGTCTTCACCAGTAATGTCTCTCCTGAACAGGAGACTTTGTGTATTAATAAGATTACCTTTCACAGATAAAGAAAAAGTGAAAATCTATTTTCTCCCATGACAGATCCATACGCACACATCTCCTTCCTTTATGTTAGCAAGACGACTGAGAAGCTTAAAGCAACTCTGAACCCAACCTGGGACCAAACCTTGATATTTAACGATGTGGAGATTTATGGAGACCCCAAGAATATCGGCCACAGTCCTCCTGAGGTGGTGCTGGAGTTCTACGACAGTGACCAAGTGGTAGGATGTGAAGACTGTGGGACTCTCTTATTATATATCAAGCAGACCCTACCGAAAACTATGACAGCAGCACTCTTGGGGCCAAGTGTCTTTCCTTCTTGAGACATTAAATGGATTACAGAAAACACAAAAGTAGTCCTACTAATAGGTCAAACCGAGGATATGTCTAGGAAAGAGACAAAACCCTGATAGAGAAAGACCTTATTGGCAGAAGTTAACACATGTGTCACAGTTAAATGAAGCACCAGGCACCTTAAGCTTGAAAGAATGCTCAGCTTTCATAATGAAAGTTTTTGGTAGCAATTTAACTTAAAACCTTAAGCCATTTTATTTATATATATATATATATATATATATATATAAAACATACAAAAATAAAAATCTGATGTATGAGCCGTGTGGACTCATGCTTCCAAACAATTAAAAGCAAATAAAACCTTTTGGGGAGGTTGGGTCTAGTAGTTACCCCTGGGGTACTCCAGAAGTAATATCAGACTGGAGAGTAAAGAAAATCTCTCATTGAGCACAATGGGCTGGAATCTGTCAGGGGAATAAGATTTAAACCAGCCTGTTGTGGTTCCCTTGATTCCTACATAACATCCAAGTCTTTATAATGGAAAACTGTGGTTGACAATGAAATTCGAGGTCCACGGGACAGGTACAGACATGTTGATTATCTGAGGCCATGAGAATATCATCAGTTTTAGATCATCCATTTTACTTCCCTTATGAGTGCTGAAACCTGATTAAAACTTTTTGAAAGTAGAAATGATCAGAAAAAAATCATACACTTGATTGATAATTTTAGATAAAAAGGAAAAATAGATATAGGTTTGTAATATTTGGACTGGCTGTACCGAAACTGACTTTCCCTTTGGGGATCAATAAAGTATAAATGAATTGAATGTTAGGGTTTGATAATATTTAAATATTGTGATATAACTGAATTCAGCATCAGTGATGAGACATTTAAACCCTTTTCCAATATTTCATTAAACGGTCCATGATTGCTGCATTCGTCACTGACTGATGTTCTGGGTTACATGTAGTTTGTTTTTTTAAAGCAAATGTTTCTACATTTTTATTCTGAAGGGGTTTTCATAAAAACTGCAAAAATATTTCTTTTATTGTCTTTATTATCAGCAAAATTGAGAAAAATTTCAAAAGTGCCCACTGGGGCAGTGACACTGAAACTTGCAAGTGTGGTTTTTCCAACCAGAGCTATCGGTGAGATGAATGACCACAAATCAACCCTTAGGACAAAATCTTAGTTTTTAGGATAGTAATTAAATGGCTGCCATTTGCTGGTGCTTTTGTGATGTTAAGAAGCTTAAAAATGAAGCAGATCCTGAAGAATTTCTTACAGCATTATCCGATGAAGCTCTATGATTAATGTTGTTTTTTCTGGGGGTGGAGTGCTCTGTTGGATCAAACTCAAAAGTTATTACAAAATGGTCAGGCACCCTGACCGGTTGTGGAGAAATGCTGTAATCTAATGCTCAACACCATATCAGCACAAGGTCTAGAAAAGGAAGAAAAAAGTGGGACAAGGGAATTTCTCTGCAGTACAACTTACAGTACATCTCTTCTTCTCTTAGTGGGTGTGACTGTAGTTAAATACAGAAATGCAAAGCATAATGTCAGTCTCGCATTACACTCTTATAATTAAGTTTGAGTCGTATTAGTTATGCATCCTTGGAAAGTCCGGCTTAATTCCTGTGTAACTGCAACATGTGATCCTCTGTGCAGGGGAAGGATGAGCTGCTCGGCCGCAGTGTTTGCGTCCCGTTGGTGAAGCTGAACTCCAGCATGGATCAAACGCCCAAACTGCTGTGGCATCCCGTCATCCAGAAGGGGAAGAAGTCTGGGGAGGCACTCGTGGCTGCAGAGCTCATTCTCAAAGACAAGGTTTAAAAAAAAAAAAAAGAAAAACTCTTGAAAATGAGTCATTTTACAGTCATAACAGTCTGGAGACCTCAACATTCCTCCCAAATATAATCCGCTTTACTTCAAACGTATTTAGCCTGATTGCCCACTATACCAAAAGATCTCATGTTTTTTTTTGTCTTTTTCACACTAAATATCCATCAATTTGTTAACATTTAGATGGTTGGGGGTCTTGTGTTATACCAGCTGATATTCTGAGCAAAGGGACGGAATCCTGGGAAAAGATGCAAAGTAGAGAGTAAAAATGTTCTTTACCTGCCATAAACAGGTCAGCTCATGATGTTGAGTATAATCTGAGCAGTAATGCATAAATCAGAGGTTTTAAGCTATCAACCATCTTTCTGTGTTGAATTTGAAACGAGAACCTTGAATGCAGCATATACAAGTAAAAGGGCTTTGATTTTTCTTCCAAAAAAGTGTCTGTTTCTCTTTGCAGTCAGGTGAGTGGGATCTCCCCCTGGTTCCCCCAAAGAGAGCTGAGAACCTCTATATGGTTCCTCAGGGTATCCGACCTGTGGTGCAGCTCACCGCTGTGGAGGTAATTAACAATCTCTCCCACTGATGCGCTGATATAGACCCTTATCTCTCTACACCACCTCTTCTTTTGTGTGCCTCTTTGTCCTCAGATTCTCGCATGGGGTCTGAGGAACATGAAGACATACCAGCTTGCTGCAGTGTCTTCCCCCAGTTTGGTGGTGGAGTGTGGAGGCCAAAGGGTGGAGTCTGCTGTGATCAAGAATATGAAAAAGAGTCCAAACTTCCCCAGCTCTGTCCTCTTCATCAAAGTGGTAATGACTGCATCAGCAGTTAAAGCAAATAATATTTCTAAAAAAGACTAACTTACCAGAGCTTCTCTTTGTCCCTAGACTCGAAACTAGATTAGTGGGTTCTTATTTCATGCACTAACACAACATGCCGCATAGAGGGAAATGAAAATGAAGAATGCAAATGTGCTCTGATGGAAACCGAATTGAACTACACTCAAAACTGCAGGAAAACTAACACTGCACACTATGCTAACAGTAAAACATGGTGCTGGCAGAATCATGTGGTGGGGATGCTTTTCTTTTGGGATAGCAAAGCTGGTTAGAGCCAGTTTGAAGTTCAATGATCATAAACCACCATAGCTAAATAGGATGGTTTAAAATAAATCAATTTACTGTTAGAATGGCCTAGTCAAAGTCTGATATTGTATACATTAAGAATCTTTGACATAACTTAAAAGCAATTGTTAAAACGTTTTCAATCTGTCCTTAGCTCAAAGCCAATTGAGACATGCATTAAAAGGCTCGCAGCTGTAATTGAAGCAAAAGATATTTAAAATTGAATCGTTTTTTTTATTTTTCAAAAAAATTCTAATTCAACACCCATTTTTTTGTTGTGAAAAATTTAAAAAACAGTTGTAAATAAAGGGTTTAGGGTTCATCTAAACACTTTTCTCTGTGCAAACATGAAAAGTCTCATAATATCCTGTATTGTTTTTAAGTCTAGTGTTTTATAAATCAAACCTATGTAAAAAGTTGACCACTAGCTGGATGTCTAAATGAAACTGCATTAACACATCTACTAATTTGTTTGCATCCATTTATACAGTATGTTACTGTTTTTTGGTCTATCATTTTATATCCCACTAGAAAGTCCCTTCATGTTGGAGTTTAAAGGGACCCACTCACACACTGTACCTATTAATAAAATAAAACCCACCTAGAACCATCATGATAAGATAAAGTAACATACACAAAGCATTAGTCATGATCGTGTTTAATTATTTCTTTTTATGCATGGAAAGAATTTTTGCTCCGGGCACAGTCATAAAACATCGATGTTGTTGTTCGTCGTCGCCCTCTGCTGGCAGTACTTCCTCCCAAATCCATTAACTAGCTACCTTCCACAGCTGTAGCTTCAATTAACTTTCATATCATATTCCAGTACTGTTGTCTCAGTTCCCTTGACATTACTCATTACTTCCATGTTTGCATCTTGTAATCCTAAATAGAGGAACTCTGAAGTTTACTGACAAATTGGTCCAAAAAAAGTTTAACACACAAAATAAAATATGCTAAGCCAACAGGGTCCTATATTTTTTTAATGCAACCAAAGTGAGCTATTAGATAGAAATTTGTAAAGTTATAGTACATGACTTATTTGGGGAAACTTGGCTTTGAATCCCAGTTTCATCAAAATCTCAGCTAAGTTCTAGCTGTGATGACAAACTGAATAAGGGAGCAGCCGCAAAGGACTCACATTTAATACCACACAAAGATGCATTAGTTTTCAGGTGCAACATTAAAACATTTGTAAGGAACTACAGTTGTAACTTAAAGCTCTTAAATTAAAGCCTTCAAATATGTTAAATACTGGTAATCAGTAAATCCTGCTCATTGTGACAAATGTAGTATTTAGAGGAGCATTCAACATCACAGCATTTTACTTTTAGATCTCAAATAGGCTTCTTCCTAATCCTGTGTTATATTATTTTCCCTACCCTCCATTTAGCTTCTTCCAAAGGATGAGATGTACACTCCTCCCATTGTGCTGAAGGTGATCGACCACCGTCCGTTTGGCAGGAAGCCTGTGGTTGGACAGTGCACCATCACGTCTCTGGAGCAGTTCAGATGTGACCCGTATGTCATCGTTTCAGAGGGAGCCAGAGCCTCCAAAAGTAAGTCTCAGTACTTTAACATCACATACAGTATCTTAGCATATTAAAAAATCCACTTTAATTAAATCTGTTTTAACAGTGTCTCTGATGATGACGGCGCCACGTAAAGATGTTTCTATCACTATAGACGAGGCCCGACCGCTGTTGGAGGCTCAGGTAAATGTCAGCTTGTTTTGTCTTTCCCCATCCCACTGAGTTCGCTTGGAAACAAAATTTGGCTCCTAAATGTCAAATTTTGACAGAGTTCAATGCTTTGGCTTGCAGTTTTTGTACAGTATGTCTGCTGCTTTCAACAAATTGGCTTCCCCAGCTTCCCAGTTTGTATGTATGATTATTTGTTGTAGCTTTTTAATTCACTAAACCAATAACACAAGCTTAAATTCCTTATAATGGCACACTGGCTTTACTCTACACCCTGGCTGTAAGCATAACGGATATAATTGCATTTATTTAGAGCTGCTTTAATAGGAACACTGGTTCGCTTCAGTCACAGCAAGGGCATAACATGGAAATGAGCTTCGGTATCAAGATGCTTTACCTTACATCAAACACTACTCTTGCCACATATTCCTCATTACCATTAATTTAAGATTAACACATGAACAAACAATATTATCAGTCAGTAATTAATTGTATTCCTTATGTTTTTAATTTGTCATCTTGCAGCCAAAAGATTTCCTGTATTTTCATACCAAATTTTAGCAATAAACTGACAAAAACTCATAAAAGCTGGAATGATCAATGTTCTTGTGTTTACTAGTTACCTTACATATCTACAGATTGAAGTTCACCCCTTTTTTATTTTAGTAATATAACTGAAACTGGGATTGGTTGAAGACGTTCTGTGAATATCAGTTTTTAAGTCTCTCCACAGACACTTGATTGGTTTCAGGTCTGTAACTCTTGCATCATGTTGGGTTAGTCTCGGCTGGAAGGCAGACCTCCACCTCACTCTCAAGTCTTTTCCAGCCTCTTGGGTTTTCTTTTAGCTCCATCCCATATGTAGCTGTGCAGTTTTATTTCTATAACATAGTATTTGGAGGAAAACATAAAAGTTCCATTTTAATCTAATCTAACCAAAAGCACCTTTCCAATGTTTATTAGGTGTACTGTTTTGAAGTATTGAATAGATATTGGTTTTGGCCTCAAAGATAATGTAATGTCGCCCAGAAAAACTGACCTGAGTAGCTCTGCCACTCTGTGGTACGAAGGCAGCTCCATCTACTATGTCTTTCAGAGTTGAGATAGTGAGCTATGTGAGCTATCCTTTTTTTTTCTAAATATTAGACGTGGTTAGAAGGGTGAGTTGTCCTTCAACAAACCTTTTGAGGTCTTCAGAGATCATCTGTATTGATACGTAGTTTTAAATAACACACACCTGGACTCTCTTTACTTAGCAGGTTTATTAGTTTCACTGAATCTTGTTTAAAAGCGTTAGAGCAATTCTGTTTTTAAACAGTGTACTTGGGGTTAAGGTTAGGTTCAGTTTTCAGCCTTTTCACAAGCTTAAAAAGCTCTAACCACTAAGCCAACATTCCCATTTGATTAACCATACTGTATGTATTTAGAATAGAATTCAACTTTATTGTCATTGCACTGTCGTAAGTACAAGCAATGAAATGTAGTTTGCATCTATACAGGATATAGATGTTTATATACAGGTTTACAAGGATGGTTAAAGAATAAAATAAAATGTTCTGTGTAAATAT
>JAUZNJ010030565.1:0-14710 GCA_034780135.1 Jordanella pulchra
TATATACAGGTGGATTTTTACATTAAAGTGTAATAGGTAATGAGCAACAGTGAGGTAGTGGTATTGACTATTATATTCACATCTTGCACAGTTAGACATATATTGCACAGTCACCATTATATATATATAACCATTATAGACAACAATGCACTGCACAACATAACTTCTATGTTCTATTTTGAAGTTTTTAAAATAAAAACAGACTGATGGTTTGTCAGCTTTGTCCCCCCCCCCACTTCCAAAAACCTATCTGCGCCCCTGGCCAGAGTGGCAGCAGGACGTTCTTGGCAGCCTGCTTGGTGTTGGCCCTTGTTTACCGTGTGATGCAGACTGTGCTTCAGGCCTGTGTGCATCCTGTGGTGCTGTGGTTAATCTCTACATCAGGCACTGTTGATATATGGGAGTTTGAAAACATTCAGTCATAGAAAAACAGAAAACCACAAACCGTTTAAAGCCCGTTACCTTCCAACTCTGGTCTGGTCTACTGCCCTGATAAACCTTTGTTAAAGTGCAGGCCAACTTGTAACCCCTCTTGCTTTTGTGCCTCCCTACCAAACCCCCCTCTCCCCCTATCCTTTTCTTGCTTTGTCTTCAACACCTGAGGCCTCAGTGGCTCCATGCTGCTGCTACCAGGTGTGCCCCTGATACCAACAGAGACACACATAAATAAATCGCCTGAAAACTATTCTCTCTCCACACCAATACACCACGTGTGAGTGTTCTCTAGTTCTTCAGCACACATTGTTTTTCTTCCTTTATTTAATATTTAAACAAGCAGGAGATCTGAGAGGGTGTCCTGTCACCGCAGCCTCTATTCCCTCTGCTATCTATCAAACGACTGTGATCCCTATTGTGGCATAACTCCTACATCTCCCAACCACATATCATTTTCTACACATCTAAAGCAAACACACGTTGTGCCACTGAAGGTTATGTGGGTGTAGTAGATGTTTATCCACTTTCTTTTTCTTTTAAAATGTAAAAATTATGTTTGTTTTTTCCATTTTCAAGCCTTTCCTGCACCCATGCCTAAATATCAATATCAGGACAAAGCAGCAGGGGCTTCCATAGCAAACATTAGTCAGTCTTGCCTGTCATTTTTCCCATCTGTGCTGCATCTGTGTGACTGTCCAGCCCCCCCCCACGGCTTCTAGTCTTGTTTTTGATTCCTACCACACGTGCATGAAGTAATCAGTCCCCTGCTCAGTCCTATGCCAGTAGCTCCATTTGTGCCTGAATCCCCTGCTTTCAGTGTTTGTGTCTCTATGCTTTACATCGTGGCATAGAATCTGTGTTTTGGCATGTTTATGCCTCACTCTCCATGTTTGTGTAAGCCCTTCAAGTACTCACCTGTCAGTCAAATGTCCATCAGCAGAGTAGTGTCTATTGGTTAAGACAAGGTCACGGTGTGACAGACAGAACGAGCAGGTGGAACAACTACAAAACCCTTAAGTCTGAAGAACCGCGTTCATTACCTGCTCACAAAGAGAAACATTAAATAGGCTAGAATAGCAGAATGAAAGTGGGTTGGAACAAGCTCATATGTTTGCTAAATGTATTTTGAAGGCAAAGAAACCCACACACTGACTCCCCACAGTGTGTGTTCCAAGAATCCGTCTTGGTTCTCCGACAGGCCTCCCGGACACACTGTCGTTTTTATATTTGTGTTCTGGTTCTCCCCGTATAGCAGAAGATTGCAGCTGACATTTTGGCCACACTCATTTTTAGTTCCCTGCAGACGGGGTGGCTGAGCTGGTGGCTTAATCACAACTGCCAGATAGATCTAAGCCGTGAACTTTCTGGGGACGGCTGTAACCGATGAAGAAACTGTTTAGTTTTTTTTTGTGTTGTTTAAGGTAGAATATTTTATTCCCTTGCAACCTCAGAAACATTATCCTCTTTTCGGTAGACCTGATTTCAGTGTCAAGGCTTGAAGTAAACCAGATTTACCGACCAGTCAATACTAAACCTTCATATATAAAGTAGAGATTTTAACAACATTTTGATTATACTTAAATGGAGAAGTTTTATCAATATAAATTCATTTATACACACCGATTGAATATTACCCAACAACATGGTTTTCTGCTTCTGTCTTATCGTTCATACACGTTGGGATCTCGGATTACTCCTCTGAAATGTATACTGAGAATGATTTTCTTCAGCATGTTGTTATAACCCAAACCAACAATCATGCTTTAATAATATTCAAGCATAAATTTTATCTATGATTTGGAATTTAATTGTAAGAATCTATTATACTTCATTTAAAAAAGTTAAGATACGTCCACGGGCTATAGATGTTTGCTACGTTTTTGGCACAACATAATCCTCGGATACTGAGGATTGACCTCTTCAGTTGAACCTATTTAAAACTCTTAGCAGAATGAGGTGTTTTCGGGTTCTATCACTTTTATGTAAATAATATTTGGCTGCCCTTATGCTTAATGTTTATACTCACACTTTCTATACATTAAAATGGGTTCAAACACATGCACAATGGTACAACCGTACATCTCTAAGGCTGAGTCAAGTCCAATACGAGGAGATTCTGAGCCTCCTGCACAACCAGCAATAATAAAGCGGGCAGTTTTTCCAACGGTGAGAAGCCTATTTTAAAAAATATTCATGCTGAACAGCAACACATGACATATCATTCAGTACTTCCTTCTCTGTCATCTGCAGACTTGCATTGAACAGCAGGGGCAGAACTTTCCTTCAGTTAAACTTTTTTTCTTCTCCAGCTGCCATTGTACAGATCATACAGTGTTAAAAATGGCTAAACAAACCTGCTCCTTTTCTGATAATGAAGTGAGCGGAGCTTGGCTTAGGTTGCTAGGTGTTGGGGTTAGGGTGTAATAATCTTCGACATG
The DNA here is from genome assembly GCA_034780135.1 of Jordanella pulchra. Taxonomy (NCBI): domain Eukaryota; kingdom Metazoa; phylum Chordata; class Actinopteri; order Cyprinodontiformes; family Cyprinodontidae; genus Jordanella; species Jordanella pulchra. Next base: position 2,874 of record JAUZNJ010030565.1, read on the forward strand.
GTAATAACCAACTAAATATTAACCTATTGCCAAAAAATAAAAGCTGGATAGTTTTCTTTTAGTGCTTGGACTGTTTCTAGAAGCATCAGACACCAAAGATGGAAGTATAAAAATTTAGAAACAGACTCTTTTTAATCCTGTATGTACCTGTTTGCTTTTGTCTGTGTACTTGTTTTGCCAAGCCTGAGATCCCCAATGGTGGGATATTAAAGGTATTTCTATTCTATGATTCTGACAGGAAATATATGAAAGTTATTTCCAGATTAAAACAAACAATCTTCATTTTAGATGAACTTTATACATCAATATTTGATTAAAGTTTAAAATGTAGAAAAAGATGTAGACAGTAAATGAAACTCTTGATTACTGTGTTTCCATCTCCATGTAAAACTGCTGATAATCAGGCTAACTTGGTGACTCTGTTCTCTTTTCTTATGAACTATAACATGCTTATGATAAGAGCGAATGCCTAAAATCAAGTAAAAGATTAATAAATAAATGAATTTTCACCAGATATAAACCAATCATAAAGTAGATCCTCGAGGATCATTTACACATTGTTTGGGCTTATTCTCAGAAATCCTCTGTAAATAGGCTCACCACCGTGTTTTTAATTTCCTGGTTTGGGTGCTAGTTTGTTTGCTATCCAGGTTCACTGGACAAATACCCAAGTACCACCTCATCACATGAGCTCACATTCTAACTGGACACAAAAGAAAACTATAGTTGTAGTCATGAAACAGGCTCTTTTAACCAAAGAGCTATAGCTGTAACAAGCAGCATGTGTTATTACACAAATGTTAAATAATTAATATAGATAGATGTAACTTCTTTTATTAACCAGTGTCGTTTTTTGACTGACCAACACTAGATGTTCTCCAGGCAATCATGGTATTTTGTATAACAACACATTTTTCACTTAATAGTTGTTTAGATAAAAAAAAGTTCCTTCAAAATTGACATCCAATACTCTTACTGCTGACGATTTTCTGGCTTTAAAATATAACAAAACCTGCTTTTAAATTTAATTAGACTCAAAAGAAAAGTAACAATGACATCCAAAAACATCAAAGTGGATTGTTGGAGCTATATGAGGCTTTTATGGTCATTATTTGGATATGAGGCTGTTTTATATTGGTCAAACAGTAAACAAAATATAATAATTCTGTATTTTGTAGTTAATTAAAAAAGCACAATTACATTTTTTTTTCATCATTACAGCCCCAGTCTGTTTAAGCACTATATTATTGGCATTATTAGTTATTTTAGTTCTGATTTGTATAAAGGTATGTATAGCTAGGGAATATTTTTATTTACAGAAAACAAGAAAAACAAACAAATATGTGAATTCAAACACTGTCTTACAAAGGCTGTGAATTACTAACAAGAAGCTTGGGTTCATACATGTAAATGATGAATTTTGCTTGTGTCTTAAACTCAGACTTTAACTACCAATTAGGACATTTTATGCAATCAATTTGCTGTAGTAATGCAATAATAGTAGTTTACATGCCACTAGCACAGAAACCCCCAGCTTTTTAGCTTTTTTAGGAGTTGCAACTTACGCCGGTCCTGAAGCGGAATGTCCCCTTTTCTTTGCTTGTATCAGCAGCAAGATGCTTTGGGGATTTGCACAGTATCAAAATAGTTGCATACATAAGCAATGAGGACCCCAGGGGTTGAATCATCTGATTTTACTTTTCTTTATTGCCAATCCTGGTGAAATTTGGGCTAAATGTGAACCTTTGATCAGCATCACGGAAAAGAAATGTTCACTTTTAACCCACATTGGGATGTCTTTTATCAAACTTTAATCCTTTACCCTGTAGTTAAGATGTATGCAGAGATAAACTAAAGGTGACTAATATCACATGCACAATTTGCACTGAAGCAAAGCACTTTTTAGTCTGTAATCAGACAAACACCCTCTGAATGCAGATATACTGTAACAGATGGTGGGTGTGATGCATACACACACAAACAGTCACAATTTGGCTACCTAAGCAGATGTGCACACTAAAAACAACACATACACACAAGGAACCATAAGTTTGAAGAAGAACCATCGTCAGAGATGACTTCAAAACGTGGGCACACACATAGAGAAAGACTGGCAAGCAAGCAGATGCCTGCAAACACATGCAATGATTGCAATAGGGGAGCTAGTCACCCATGTGAGCGCAGTGCGTCGGAGGGAGCTGAGGGTCCTGGGCGTACAGAACTTGGATCTCCACCACATGAAGCATGGAACGCAGGGGGAGACGGGGTGAGGAGAGAGAGGGGCTGAGTGACGAAGGTGGAGAGTGAGGGGAAGGGAGCAGATGGGTCAGCCATCTGGTGAATGAAGCAAAAGTAAGGGAGATGAAAAGAAGAGGGAGTGCGCACTGAAGAGGGAGCTTAAAAGATGTGTGTGTCTGGGTGTCGGGGGAGGTGAGGGGGTGTATATGTGAAATATATAAATATGAGTGGGTGAATGAAGTGGGAGTATGTGTGGGAATGTTTGTGTGCAGCAGGGCCGTTCAGCTGTGGCTCAGGTGCCGGCGGACAATCCAGCTGAGTTACCTTGGCAGGCTGTTGAAAACATTCTGTTACCACACAAACACACACACCCACACCCACACACACACACACATACACACTCACCCCCACACACACACACACTCCTACCCCCCCCCACCTACAACACAAACACACACGCTGTTGCATTTATTAAATTACAAAACTTCAACCACATTTAATTTCAAACAGGATGCAGAGCCTGCTGCACCCTTATAAGTCTGGTCGGGGTGGGGTGGGGGGCAAGTTCAGTCTGTACAGGCAGTGTAAGAAGATACCATAAATGTTTGCACCTTGGTACGACCTTTGCACAAAACTTACTAACAGAATGTGTTTGTGTCCATGTGATCTGATCCATCCCTGTGTCCCGGCTGTCTTGCTGCAGGGAACGCAGCACATTGGGTGAAACATTATTGCCATGTTTCATCTCAACTTCTTGTCACCCCTCACTTTCTGCAACTTCTTTTGTTTCTAAAAAAAATATTTTACATAAGTGTACCATCAGGAAATGAAGCACCTTTAGGAAACCTCCTGTTCTGTGAGTTAAAACATGTTTCTGTCTTGCATTGTGTGTTCATGTTGGGAAGAAAGGTGGAAAATTTACATAAAAGGAACTTTTTTGTGTCCAATGCTCTATGAACAGTGAATGAGTGCTCCAAAATTGTCAAATGCAAACACGGGGAAAAATATGTGGTTCTCATAAAAACCAAAACGATGCATTCTGTTGGACTACTGGACTTTTTACATTGTTTTGTAAGCTTATTTACCATACACTTCTTAATGAAATAAGGATGGCTATTTATTAACTGGGCAACTCAACAGCACCACCAACAGGAGAGGTAATAGCTCATTTCAATTCAGTGTGTTTTATCCATACCAGGAAGGGATTACTAATACAATTAATGGACAAGGAGATTTGATTCTTCAATCTTGGTAAAGAAGAAAAAGAAATATAGCATCTGACTTAGACCAGAAATTATGTATTCACAGTTCTTTGTTATACAAGTTAAACAATATAACTAACTGCAATTTAAATTATGCAGCCTTACAGTTCAGTAAACTTAAAACGTCAACTATTTTCACACAAAGGTTATGCTTTGTCTAAACTATCTAAAGATTGGCTCTAACTTTGTTAAATTATAAACATCTATAAGAGTGAAATGGGCACAAACTTAAATGTATGCTTTAACAAGGATATTTTTAATTGGGACATGAAAGAGATGATACAATAGCAAGGATCAAGACTAAAATAATTTTTTTATGAAACCAACTATAGCTGAAACATAAAATTGATGCTTTTCTGTTAGAAAAAGAGGCAAAACCACTATCTAATAATATAGTTTAAAATAAGATATGGTACACTGACTCATCTTCTTAACAAAATGAAAAATAGAACACTGATAACATAGAAGTGAAACATTTATATAAAGTGAAACATAGATTCATCAAACTGGTGCTGTTTGATGAATCTGGTAATGAAATCAGTGCTCACTGACCTTCTCATTAAACCCACACATGTTCCTGACTAGTTCCATTTTTATTGAAAGCATGGCCAGAGCATTGAGGTGCTCCTTATCCTATGTATTTCACAAGAATGCCTTTATTTTATTCAAAGGTAGAGAAAAACTCCACTTCCTCATATCCAACAGAAAAAAATATATCTGGAGGTCGTATTATTTGAAAAAGGCTAAAATAGTCCCAGTGCATCACAGCATCCTTTTACACCAGGAATCTCACAAATGAGAGACAGTTCTCTTTGGAGCTTGGCTTTGTTTGACAAGGGTACCAGCTCTTACAGTAAAATGGTAAATGGCCTGTACTTGTATAGCACTTTAACAAATCTGAGGACTTCAAAGCACTTTGCACTACGTCCAGTCATTCACCCATTTAAACATTGATGGTGGTACACTACATTGTAGCAACAGCGTCCTTGGACTGACAGAAGAGAGCTGAGTCCTTTGACCAACAGAAGGCCAGGCAGGTGAAGTGTCTTACCTAAGGAATCAACAAGTGGAACTAGTGGAACAGGGGGTTAAGCTGGCAACCCCTTGGTTACATCGGTTACATGGGAAGCAGAGGCTTTCCACAGCTTTTCCTTTCTTTCTAAAGCCAACGTCAGAGTTGCAGGTCTGCTGTTTAGATGAGTCCTCGAGTGCAGACCCACAGTGCCTTATAATAGATCAAACAGCTGCAGAGAAAAACTGGAACTCATCCTCCCATAATCATCATCCTTAAAACGCCAGATAACTCCATTAATGTGGTGCTGGATGGTTTCAAAACAATGGATGAGGTGGTCTTTGTTCTCCTAGACAGTTTTGATAGCTCCTGCTGAAAGAGCTTCATCTTATTGGTGAAACTCTTGGAAGCATTCTTGTAAAAGTCTCATCAGAACTCTGTTGCCTTTGGATGACTTGATAAAATGATGTTGTGTGGTTAACTTCCATTGCTATGAAGCAATAGACATGTTGCTTCTTCAAAATGCTTGTGAACCTGATGCCCCACTTCAAGATCCTACATTTGCAGGAGCAAATAAAAAGATGGTGGTCTTATCCCTTTTGAAGGTGATTCATTTAGCAGCAGTGATGTCAGCTATTATACCTTCAGTGATGACTGCCAGCAGTTTGCTGAGCTTGTTCGTTTTGACTGGTTCCTCAATAAAATGAGGCAATTTCAGGTTAACCTTGTCCAGCCAAGCTACAAAATCTACTAAGCCACAGAAAACATGACAGTTGTTTGAGGTCTGGAGAAGTCGAGTAGAACTGTAGGGATCATGTTCTTTAATGTATCTAGGGTCTTTAACACCAGGACTTCTGAGGAAGCCGCTGAAGCTGTCAGGAGTGGAGCACAACCTGTCCCTGTGGACTCTTGAATATCTCACAAACATGTCTGCAGTGTTTCCAAATGTAATAAAAAAACCAAAACAAAACATAATTGATTAGTATAATTTCAAACTCGTTACTTACACTCCATATATGTGGCAGTAACACACAGAATATGTTTTAAGAAATGCAAGACCAAACATGGTGTGATCTATCTGTGCATTTTACACCAATGCTTTGAACATATAACTAAGGATTACCCCTGGACAGGATTTGTTGTTTAGAAGAATTTAAGGTAAGAGCATTATCTTTCTAATCAACCCTCTGTTCTTTTTTCTCCCATTTCAAATGACTTGCAGCAAACTTATTAGATTTCTTAGGATAACACTCTCTACTCTACCTCTCTCCCTCAGCTCGAAACCATTAGTCCTATTTACAGCTCTTTTGTTTGCTGTCAGACGCCATTAAACCCTCTCTGTATGCTGTCCAAAAACAATTAAAACCACATCAAAGAGGCACACTGTTGCATCTGGCAGTGTGCTCTTTACCTCCATGGGCATATCACTTGTTTTGAGCCAACCCCGCATGCATCCTACTGTACTGCAGCCAGGAATTATCACCAGAGCACAGAGAGTGTATTCCTACCTAAGAGACTGAACCCCCCTCTATATGCATTATTTACTGATGTTCATCACACTCTGGCTGCAAACAAAACCACAGATATTAAGAAGCCACCCACATGCCGCCATGTAATGAGAACAAAATCAAGACTGTCTTTTCTGTCAAGCGTTAAAGCAGTCAGGCAGTTATTAATAAAACTCATACCTGTGTTAGCTTGAGTTTAATTTGGCTTTCTGCTAAGCAGGTTGTTTATACCAGTGTTCATATTTGTCATAAAGCCAAATTATGTGTTCATTATTACCTGAACTTAACCTGATATACTGAGACGCAGCCAGCAGGATCAGGCAACATGACACTACCTCTCTGAGCTTAATAACTTTGTCAATGCTTGTCATTTCCAAATTTTGTCTGTAATAAATTATTTGGGCTCCTTTTGTTAAAATTTCTCTATACAACCTATATGATAAGATAATTTTAATACTTTTTTTCAGCGCAGTACACGGTTATGTTGATGGATTGCTGGCACTCTTCCAATTCATTTAAATGTGTTTTGGTGCATGATGGCCTGGATGAGCTTTATTTAACAATTAACTGTGTTAAATAGGGTAAATTATTAGGATTTCTTTTACCAGTGATGAGAAGAGAAATTTCTGGGAGCATAATGAATTATAATATTAAAAAGCAATCCCAACAGCCCCAAAAGTATTAACCCAGTTTCACTAGTTTGCAATGATATTGTGACTTTTCTGTTACATAACAGTGTTTTGATATCTTCTGTAGCTTTTTCATTGTGCTGCATCAGATTTTCTGACCTTTACGACCACTACTAAGATTGTTTAGGATGACTATGGGAGATAATGGGGAAAACAAGTAGCTTTCAAGTGCTTTTCATATCTGGGAACGTATTTATGCTGCCCTTGTGAACTCGCAATCTCAGCTCTGAAACACAGTTTTACTGTCTGATGACACAAAACTCCAGATTTGACTGCAATTACAAGGAGGTAAAGAGAGACCACCTAAGCAAAATAGAGGTAGCCTCATTCTTTGGTTCTGTTTCAGTGTTACTGCTGCATTGCAAGTAATAATCACTAGTAAACTTAATAATCAAGTAATGAGGACTTTATCTAAATTCTAAGTAAGATGAATGAATTTAATATTTCAGACAAGAATATCAGTCTAGTATTATGCCAGTGTTTTGCTAAAAGTGATACAAAGTTGTGTAATTCTACTGCGGCTTGCTAAAGAGATATTATTGCAAATATATAAAATATCGCGGAGTACAGTTTTGCCTGCATGTATTACTTCAACCATGTATGAATTAGGAAAAGTACTGCAACAAATACTTAACTGCTTCTATTTCCTGTTTAGAATGAAATCTTTTAAATTGTCACTTGAAAAAAATGGCTTCAGTTGTTGGTCAAAACTCCAATATTAATCATAAATTCATAGGCATAGTTAGTGTATATAAATGTTGTCACCAGCAGCGTATATAACGCTTTTTAGGTTTCTAAGTCGTGAAGCAAGGTTTGGAGACTGTCAAGAGCAAATAGACCTATATGGATATTTTTAGCATGTAGAGAACTGTCAAGAGTACTGGAAAACAACCTGAATGCATATACTGGTGAAACCAAACAATTGGTTGAAGCTGAATGTGAGAGAAAATAAAATAAAACAGCTTCTGCTTAGGATTCACCAACAGAAATACCAACTTGTTTTAAACAACCAATTACCTGAAACAGAGAAACCCTGTATTCAGCACGGAATAGCAAAAAAGAAAAAAAAATATAAATAAAAACATAGCTTTAGGTTAAAAAAGGAGTAAGTAAATGCTAGCAGGACAAATGACTGGAGTACTTTTCTTTACTTCAAGATGAATATGAGGTCTGTGATGCTTTTCTCTTGGCATAGTATGTGACTAGAACTACATTATTAAATGGATATTGTGTAAGAATTACTGTCATCTAGTGATTAAATTGGGGTATTTCACTCAAACGATTGTTAGTTAATAAAGGCACCATTGTTTTAACTCGCGCTTGTTTGTGTTTATTCTTTGTAATGAACAATTTATCAGTCTGGCCAGAATCATTCCTTTTGGGTAACAGATGAATTAACAGAGACCTTTTATTGGTTGTTGAATAATAAATCTGCTTATAACTATAATCTAAATTGCTAAAATGGTGAAAGACACTTGGATTTTAACAGCTGGTCCTGGAGCCCAGCTTGAAAAAAAGGCTAAAAAGCCCTGGTATTAAACAGGTTACAGTTATAATCATTTAACTGAAGATCATTTATTGATTTTACCCTTGATTCTGAATGACCTTTTAATTAACTTAAACTCCCAGCTATTTATGATATATATATTATCTTTCGGTAAAGTAGCACACCTGGTGGCAAGCTACAGTGTAGCCACAGCTGCCGTGGGGCTCCCTGACAGAAGTGAAGCTGCCATATACAGGTGTCAACCTGACCCATCAAAAATTTGTCTGATCATTAGCGGAGGTAATATTACACCAATAAAAACACATATGTAAAATCAAATCATTGATTTCGTGTAGCGAAAAGATAAATTGTTACGCAGTGTATCTTTAATAGTAGTACTACGGAAGCGTATTGCTGTCACTTGAGAAAAGAAAATTTTGACAATTATATTGTATAAACATGACAATTTCACTAATAGCCTCATTGATGACAAACAAGAAGAAGTTGGCGCTCCAAATCAATGTTTGATTGGACATGATAAATGTTTTTACATCGTTATCCAGGTAATCCTGGTATGCTTTATCCTGCACGTCATCTTCCCGGCTGTACAATGGGAAGTTTACTGGAGTTGATGAAATGTTACTTTATGCTCTGTCTAAGACACGGAAAGATACTGATGCTGCTCCAAACAGTGGTTGAGTTCAGTATCAATAGCATCATTAGTACGTGCACGTTGAGAAGAATCCTCCAAAGAATGGGACTCTACAGAAGAAAAAAACAATCAGTGGTGGCCTTCCTCATTGACCAGCTGGATAGTAATGGGAGCCAACATGGATATAAGTTTCACCACCTTAAATGTGTATAACATGGATATGTTGTGACTCAGAATACAGTGAGACCTCTGCTAAAATTTCTGGACATCAGGGGTGTGGAACGAAGGCGGAGCTGCGTGTATATTAATCCTGACCAAAATCAGCGTGGATTCGAGCAGGGGTCCCCATCCCCGTCTTAACTTATTTAATAAAATATCTAGCAATAATAATGGGAGGAGAAAGCATGAACCCATATAATTTGTCTGGAAAATCCATTGATGACTCCACGCGTCACATCAGCCTCCTCCTCTGTTCCAGTTATCATGTTCAATCATATATTGATTTGGAGCAGCAACTTCTTCTTGTTCGTCATTAATGAGTCTCGCGGTCACTAAAGACTCAAAGCATATTAGTGCAATTATCATGTTTATACAATATACTGTCACATTTATACAATATAATTGTCAAAATTTTATTTTCTCAAGTGACAGCAATACGCTTCCGTAGTAGTACTAAGCAACAAATCCTTTAGTTTTTCTGACGTGCAACTTGAATGTCTTGCAGTCAGTAAATGCATCTTTAGGTTTCAGAGCTACCATGCTAGCTTCTGCTACGAAAAGAAATTGCACATAATAAACAGTAAATTTAAGCACTTTTTTAAAATCTATCTCTGGTTTTCTTTTGTGGATATTTACAAGTAGTTAAAAGTCCATGAGGTCTATTTGATTATGACTGATTTTACTACTGAGAAAGACATGGATGAGTTAACACTAAAGTTATTTTTAATGCAAAGGCCATTAATCAGTTTGGGAATAAGTGTACAAGCACATGTCAGAAGATATCTCGCTTCTGCACTCACTCAAATATTGTTTTCTCAGTGTTTTAGCTTTACTTTAGCTTTTAGCTTTAGGAAACAAATAAAAAATAGATCGGATCCTTTATTATAGTTTCCAAGGTCTGGCTGATTCTGCCTATTTTATCCATGTATTTTCAAAAGTGCTGACCATCTGTGAAGACAGATTTGCATGTTTCTTTATACTCTTCTGTATATTTAGAAAATCTTTTACAGCCTGAATTACTTACATATTTTAAAGCCAGAAAGTACACAGATATTTTAGTAGTTGCCAAGATGCAGAAAAAGACTTGACATTGTATGTTATAGTTAATGAAAGCTGCACAGATAGAGGGTACAAAGATGAAAGAAGTAGATTTAAAAAGAGAAAAAAAACAAGCAATAAAGAAAATGTAACTGACAGATTCAGTGAAAAAAAAATTAAGGGAGGCAGATGGCGCAGAAAACGAAAGACAGGACAAGACGAAGTGAAGAAGGAAGCATAAAAAGGAAGGACGTAAAATGGAATACCAAAAAATTTCCTGTCAGGCTGAAAGGATCAAAGAAATCGTCAGCTTCCAGAAGCCTTGATGTTTGAGAATAGAGACCAATTTATTGTGGATGGCAGAAAGCCTGGCTTCACCTGTAAATTACACTCTGTCAGCCGGAGCAGAACAGAAACAAAACCGGGTCTAATGAAAGGGAAAGTGAACATGATGGAAAATTACTTAACGTGTTGAAGCGACAAAGATTCGGCGTTAGGCTTTGTATTCTGCCACAATGTCCACTTCTATCACTTTGTGAGATACAGTAATGCTCTAATTCTTGTTCGTGCAATTGTAGGTAACCTCAATTCATTTTTCCCTTTTCTCAAGCCTTTGTGTATTGGATTGGGGTAAAATTACCCAGCGTATAATTTGTCTGAACTTTATTTAGCTTTTCCGTCAGATGGTAGATGATTGTCATTATTACTACAGTCATTACTGTCTTTGTACTTACATGTTTTGTCCGTAAACACGGTTCTTCTAAATGGCTCTGCAGAACTTTTGAAAACGACCCTTTACTTTATCTTTTCAAATATATTCCAAGGACACAATGATGATAGCTCTTGATGTAAAAAAGAAAAAAACAAAACAAAAGAACAAAATAATCTCCTGTCCACTAGATGCTTGACATTGAGCTTGGGCTCTTCAAGTTAAAATAATACGACCACATTCACACACTCACTGAAATCAGATATTTCACACTGGAATATGTTCTCTGGATTATCATCACGCTGACAGTGCTAGACAACACTAATACAGTTTAAAACTGTGAAGTGCTTTTTATTTACTGGTTGTCCTTTAAGGAGTAGTTGTATGTATGTGAAAACTGCGTAACATTTAATAATGTCTGTAGGTCATCCTTGCTCCAGGAAAAGTCTTTCTAGGACAAAAATAGCTGACCAAATGAAGATACACGGTATGTGGTGTGCTAAGAAATGGAGGCTGCTGACCTGCATGAAAGAAAAAAAAGTATTTTACTTTTGATGTTCTCCCTTTGCATAACAGCATGGATTATTTGCAGGTGCAAATACACAGTAGGAGCTTTCTTTGTCTGTCTGCTTTCGGTGCTGGCAGCATCTTTTGTTTATTTAACTAAAATTAAAAATTGCTGGAGTGCTACAAAAAACCCAAATCCAAGATTCAAATTTTTATAATATTCTAGAGATCAAAGAGTGAAATTATAGAAACCTTGCTGAGATTAACTTTAAATGACAAATCCTGATCCAAAATAAAACAAAGAATTTTTTTTTAAATTTTTAATCTAAGGCCTATTTAATGAAGTCTGGATGAAGTGACGGACTAATTAGTGTGTGTTTTTTTTTAACAGTGTCCTGTCTAGCGATGTGGCATTAAGAATAATTGTCTTTGTGCCAAACAGAGCCCAACAGATTTTGCTTTCACGAGTGGAGCAGTAGGGCTATCGCCATAGTGTTCCGCTTGTTTTATGCATATA
>JAUZNJ010030566.1:0-14709 GCA_034780135.1 Jordanella pulchra
TCTATCTATCTATCTATCTATCTATCTATCTATCTATCTATCTATCTATCTATCTATCTATCTATCTATCTGGATAATGATAAAGTTGTAGAAACTAAAAGCAGACAGTGTGTAAGTTATATGGAAATAGTCACTTCAATCAGAAAAGAGAACAAAGAAGCTAGATGAGTGTGATTTGTATGTGTTCTTGTATTTAATACATTTTGAAGTTCATTTTCTGGGGAAAAAATCAGGTTTTGGGCACTGGCTGCACGTTGTGGGGCTCAAAATCTGGAATTGCTGTTTTTGGGTCAGTGGTCACATTTAGGACTAAGGTGTGAAACTTTAGGTTGGGGTTATATATGAAACTATAATGGTTAGGTTTAGGATAAAGCAGCACCTGGCCTCATTTTAACTTAAATTGTAGCAGAGAACATTAAAATGTGTAGAGTTACATGGACAAGGAAAACAGGCAAACAATTTCTCTTTTTTTTTCTGTCATTTTAAAACATTTTTCTGCGCTAATCCTCACAATAAACCTGAACCTAACCACTACCAGTGCATATCTAACCTAAACCTAAACTCAGTATAAACCCTGGTCTTAAAGCTAACCAATAACTAAAAGGGGGTGAGGCCCAGCATAATGTCCTCACTTTGGCACAAACGGTCCTGGCATATGGTCCTCATTTTAATACCTAAACAGGAGCAAACCCACTTCAGACAAAAATTTCTCAAAAGGTCAGCGTCCATCCTTATAACTTGTAGATAAATAAATCTGATTTAAACATAGCTGCACTTGTTTATCAAATCATAAAGTCCATTCGTTCACTGTCAAATTACTATTTTCTTATTATCATCCAGGCTAAAGGGTGTGTTGACAGTACACGGTTATAAATGCACCCTTTAACTTGTTATTATAGCACCCTTATTATTATTATTATACATCTATTTCAGTGGGAGCCGCGGAGTCTCTCTGTCGTTTAAAAGTGGAGGAGAAGCTTGCAACCCTATGAATGTGCAACGCTTCCTTTCACTGCACAACTCATGTGTTTGGATGGAAGTTAATGGCGCCTGCTGTTAGCCTGCAAGAGAGGAAGACAAAAAGAGGTCAAGAGGAGAAGACACATGCGCACACCCTGGTAGACAACCAAAACTACCAAAGCTGAGAGAAAGAGGAAGCAAAGGAAGGATGCTTCTCCTTCTCTTCAGCTGCAGCTACATAACCCACTCTTTCCTCTCTTGTCATGCATTCATATGTGGCTCCATTTCCTGAACATCCATGGCTTCCAATCCTGCAGGGCTCTGTTTATTCCTCTTATCCCTCTCACTGACTGTCATTTGCGGCTGTGCCAACCGGTATGTGCTGCAGAGAACAGTGGAAATCAGAAACTTTTCTCTGCTTCTTTTATCTTCGATGGTTTTCGTCTCCCTCTTTTATTCCTCACGGCGTGTTTGTTTTACAGCCATTTAGTTCTTAACCTTCAGAAATTTATACGCTATAAACTTTTATTGCCGTCATATTCTTTTATTGCGCCTCACTGCGAACGGAATCCCACCTCTCCCTCTTTCCCTTGCCTTCTTTTGCTTCTCCGTCTTTGCTCTTTTTTACGACACCCGTGCAGTAGGTTCTCCTCCAAAGCATCCGCGCCGGATTCCCGCTTTCCTCTCCACGCCACAGCCTGGTTTTTAACCGTGGACTGTGAGACACGCAGAGCGTGCATCATGCGTCTGTCGTGCTGTTGTTTCTCTGGGTGGAATAGTAATAGGAAGTGTGCAAAACAGCTGGTTTGGGAATAAGAAGAGGAGGAGGCAAAGAAGGGAAAGCTGCCAAACCTTAGTAGACCCAAGGGGGGAAATCCTTTAAAATTTTTTCTTCTCATTATTTAATCAAAGCCGAATCAGCTTTAAGAAATAAACCAAATAGCAGCGCCCTTACAGCCGAGCGATGGCGTAAACCCGACTGCTTTTTACATCATGAAGGGGCAGGACTGAGAAACATTCCTGCTATCATTATTTATATTTATTATTTATTTGTTTTTTTATAAATCATAAACAAAAGTTAATTTAAAAAAGTAAAGAATGTGAAAGCAACAGGAAAAATGAACACATGTTTAAAATTAAAATTATTAATTAGAAAATACATTTTATATTTTGACAGAGGCCGCGCAGCTGCTAACTGCACTAAGACTTTCCGTCGCAATATAAGAAAATGTGAAATTACAGTTATTACAATTACAATTAACTAATAAAGGAAAAAGAGAAAAGGTTTATACATTTAATGACCCTTTTTTCGTGTTACTATTTATTTATTGTAATAGTAGTGTCTAGGCTTCATCGGACAGAGATCATAATCCTTTAATAAAGCTCCGCTTGCAGCCGTTGGACCCGTCCTGCCTTCTGTCGGATCCAATTGATCTAACTCTTGGGCCGCGTCAGGCCAGCAGTGTAGCCGCCGTGTTTCTACTCTCAGGCTGCAGTCTCTCTCGATGTGTTTTGCATGTCATTCATTAGATTGTTCTTTGTGTTGCAGCGGCAGCAGCAGCTATTAAGGCCCCGATCAAATACCACAAAGCTGTTTAATCGGGGAAACTAATCAAGTTGGTCATTTTATAAAATCAAACACATTTGATGTCATCTTTAAGCTCCTTCGGAAGGCACATGTGGATTTAAGGGGGGGGGGAGTGAGGGGTTTAAATGAAGACACTATTTGTTGCTATAACTGTTATACAGTTACAGTCGATTACTATTATATGGTCATAAACTCATCGAATCATATTTACTATAACTTCATGACAATTTTTTTTCTCGGGGCTGGAGGCTGAGGTTTGCTCATTGAGGCTGTTTGGTGACAAATGGAGAAGAAAATATCGGTGACCACCAAATAAATGAGGTTAGATCAGTTAACAAGTTTGACTTTTGTCTTCATTGAGGGAAGCATTTAGTTTCATTTAAGGTATTTCAGACAACGGCATATTAGTTTTTTTTTGTTAGCCTATTTTTGTTCTTTTCTTTTTTCTACATAGTTGAAGTTGTAGGTCAGTTTTCACGAGTTCAACAACGTTGGCGGCGGAGGAATTGTGACACATTCCCATGATTTCTGTCTCTCCTAAATCTGAATGTTAAGAATCTTCCAGTTCATCCTGTAAGTCATTCTGACAACTACACCACTAGTGAAGGCACAAGACAGACAGAGTTACACTTTAATCAGATGCATTACATATTTAACACTGTTGCGACTGATAAATAAAATGCTTTAATTTTACTCCTGTTATTTTTTATTAAATCAATAACTTCATCCTCACTATCAGTCACTTTTAAAATTAGCTTCGAATTCGTCTTGAAATGACCAATTAATCATTACTGGTACTATTTATTTATTTATATAAAAATTGCACTTATAAATAATTCCGTGCAAATTTTCGAATTATGAAAAACAAAATATGAAATATGTGTTTTCTCGGACCTTGAACTCTGGTCTTTTTTATGTTCTTTGTTTTTGTTTTGTTTTTTGTTTGTTTGTTTGTGTGTTTGTTTTTATCTATATAGTTCAGTTCAGGTTATTCACATGGTACTAATTCACAACACGTCATCCAAAGACATTTTACAGAAACTGTTCTATCAAATCATCCAGATAAAAAGAAAGGTAAAACGCACTAAATACTAAATGGTTGTTCTGTACTTCAATTTCAATTTAGCACAAAATAAAACAGCATGCAGATTAATAAAGTGAAATATTAATGATCTCAGACCACATGTGAAAGATTCCTTTAAAACTTTTGATATATAATGTTTTAGATCTGATGGGAAAAAAGCAGCACTGGTAAACTGTGGGACGATGAATCAGTTTGGTTGAGAATTTTTAAAATTAAAATCCAGTTCTTATATATAAAACATTTCAAAGTAGAAATAGCAATTATGATAAGGAGCAAAAAGAACTATTTTGAATTGACATCCATTGGATTTTGCTAAACCTAGAAGATGAAGCAGCCAAGAACTTTCTTTGGACAGAAGATCCCAGCAGACTTAAGCTCATCACTGGTGGCTATGAGCCACCGAGGCAGAAACAAAAGGTTCCTTTTTTGTTGCCATGCAGAGGATCTAATAACACCTAGCTCTTCTTTCCCATGATGCCTGATCAAGAATACCACAGATAACATCTAATGTAGGATTTTCTCATTTGAAAAGGGGTTAAGACTTTAATGATTTATTATATTAAATGATTAGCTGTCGATAAATCTCAGTAGAGTGTAGATAACCTTCCAGTTTCACAAATAAAACATTTCATAAAAGACACAAATGTTTTCTTAGAGTAAACCAAGGACTTGGCTAATTCAAACATGCTTTATACCTCTTCACTTCTGTTTAGAATCTAGAACAGACTAAAAAGTCTCTTCCTCACTTCGCTCTCAGATTGCAGATGGAGCTACTAGTATAATTTAAAAGGATTTAGAGCTTTCTGCTTTTGGAGGTGGAAGGAAGACACAGTTTGTAGCTTCAAGACATGCCAAGGTTTACACAACGTTGTTAAATTGTGTACAAGTGTTCTCACACACTCTCGTCTTGAAACGTGTAGTAGGGACCATGTGTTAACTCTCATCAATTTAATTGATTTCCAGTTATTTTGAAGCTTTCTCTACCCTAACCCTGACAATAACCTTAAACCTAACCATTAACAGTGCATACACAGCCGTAATCTGAACCGATTCAAACCTTAGTCCTAAACAGAAAATCCTCGGTAGCCTGAATAAATACATCTCTTTTAAAAAGATCATTTTATTAGGGACAGAACCTATCCCACTAAATCCATCTCTAAGTTACAGTAGCTTCCAAAGAGCTGGTTTTAGCATCCTTTAGAAGCTGCAACTCCCATCATGCTCTGAGGATCACCCTACAAGCAGAACATTTTAAATCACCCACTCTGGAACAGTTCCAGGAGCAGACTGTTTAAGGTCATCTCACTGCATCTCAATCAGATCCAGGTCTGGACTTAGACTAAGTCATTGGTTCCTTTTTGGGTTTTTTTTTTAGCTGTTTTTCATTTTAGATTTTATAACAGATAGCAGAATTAATGCTTCCATGAATATCAGTTGGTTGCACAAATCCTGAAACAGCAAAACAACCCAAACTAATCATAATTGGCTTGAGATTTAATTTTCTATTCTGAAATCCTGTGTTAGTTTATGCTAAATTTAACATCGTGCAAAACTTTTAAAAACATTTGTCGAGGCACTTCTCAGCTTCTGTTTTTAAAAATAATATGAATTTTTAAAAATATTCTTCCTGTTAAATACAAGGCTGGCTGTATTTGTTTTGGTAAACTACAAACAAATGATATAATCAGAAGTAAAATGTCTTGAAATAAGTGTGTTTGCCTTCATTCTAACAGGTTAGTAAAATGATCTACCAGTGTCAACAATATCTATGTTCCTAAAATGAGCTCTTAGAATAATTTGGGATGACCACACCTGGAAAGGATTACCACTCTTCCTTGTTTCTAATGGCTCCAGCTATGTTTCTCTGGTCCCAAAAGGGTTTCAAAATGGCTGTCATACTGATGAATGCCAATGACTTTGTTTCTCGTTGGAATTGTAGCCCACTTTGTGATGTTGGAAAAATTCTGTTTAAATTCTTTTCAATGCAGAAATAGGGTAATTAATTCATAATTTATTAATATGGGTTCCCTCTCTATATTGACTTTGCTTTCAAATGCAGATTTTGAACACATATGCAAACACAGACCCATGCGAACTTACTTTGACCTATTAGGAAAGGGAAGTAAGCGAGAGAATTGGATGAGCCAGCATGTGTTTAAAATATGTGTCTCTTTAAGACACTGAAGCTTAAAGGAAGAGAGTGGCTGTTTGGCTACAACACCAAAAGACCATCATAAACCAATAAACCCCCCCCCCCACACACACACACACACACACACACACACACACACACAGTTGACAGTTGGGGGAGAGGGCATGCAGCTTTTGTCTCTCCATGGGAGAGCAGGCTGTGGATGGAGGGCATGAGGGAGGTTTACAGCTGGGGAGCAGGGCCTTCTGAATTTCACAAATCTTTAACCCTGCAGGCTACTTTAGACCAAAATATCATATTTCAAGGGCTACAGAACTGGAACTCACATCAATGAAGCTACAACTTATCAAATCTGGTTATTTGTTATCAATGAGAAATTACATTAAAACATCATAGAATAATGGAGATTACAGATTGATAACTCTGTGTTTTAAATGTTTGATCTAACCTCAAAAATGCAATATCATAGTAATGTTTCAAATCCCCAACAAAACTGAAACTGAGCTGCTGTAAAACAAAGTCAGACTTAGCTGTTATATGGCCAAATTAATGCAAGGCAAGTTTATTTGTACAGCAAAATTCAGTACAAAGACAATTTGAAGTGCTTTACATGAATTAAAAAATAAGCTAGAAGAAAAAATAAAAACAGAGTAAAAGCAAATACACATACAAAGAAGAGTAAAACAGATAAAACAGTTGGACCAGAACTTTAAATAATAATACCTAATAACTCAAACAGTCAAAGGCAGCTCTAAATAAATGGGTTTTTAACTTTGACTTCAAAGAACTCAGGCTTTCAGCAGTTTTATGGTGTTCAGGGAGTTTGTTCCAGATAACTGCAGCAGAGGAACTAAATGCTGCTTCTCCTTGTTTGGTTCTGGTTCTGGTGAACAGAGTAGCTGGAACTAGAAGACCTGAGTGGTTCTGGGAGGTTGATCCACTGACAACAAATCTGTTCTGATCCATTCAGTGGTTTATAGACTAATAGGTATTTAAAGTCTATTCTTTGAGCTACAGGGATCCAGTGAAAGGACTTCAGAACCAGGCTGATGTGCTCTACTTTCTTAGCTCTAGTGAGACCGCAGGCAGCAGAATTTTGGATCAGCTGCAGCTGTCTGGTGGACATTTTAGGGAAAGTTTTGAAGACATTAATTTAATAATACAAGCGTAGTTACGAACAAAGCAGATGTGTTCATTGGACTGGGCAGAGAAAAAATATTAATTAATGTGACTCACAAACAAAAAAAATAGCACATAAGAGAAAAAATGCTACAAAGGAGAAAAGCTGAATTCACCGAAAACAGAGAACAGCAAAGGAGAAATAACATAAACGATGCTAACACACATAACACAGGCGAAAAAGAAATCCTGCAAGTTAAAATACAATGGAAGTGCTCCAGACCACTAGGGGGAGATGATCAACTGATATGGGAACAAACTGTAACGGCATTGATGCTAGGAGAGATATATTGTTTATAAAAGAAAAATGCAGCTTTTTCCTCTTGTCTCCTCTGGGCAGCATCCTATTTATGCTTTTGCCAAGGGTCTGCTACATAGACATTGGTCCGTATTAATGTCCATGCTTTGATCCCAAATGAGTTGATGATTGTCTCCCTCTAGTGGTCTGGAGCACTTCCATCACAAGGAGCTAGTTTGTAGCTTTTTTTTTTTTTACTTTTAGTTACTTTTGCTACTTGCAGCATTTTTTCTTAGTATGTGTTTGGTGTATTTGTGTTAGTCTAATTTTTGTGTTTGTAGGACCCTGTGAATTTTCGAAAACCTTGTATTTGCGTGCTGTTTGAGCTCCTCTGCCACTGTTATTACATATCCGTTATTGTCCTTAAACGTGCCTCTCAGAGTGGTACATCCTGAAGGTGTACCTACAACCATCTGTCCAAATATAACTTTTGCCAAAGTGACAGTTGATTAAGTGGTGAGCAGTTATTGTTAGCTTCAAACATTTATTGTTAGTGAAGCTAATATTTAGTTATGAACAGATTGTTTCTTTTTTTTTCACCAAAGGTGCACCTCAGTCCAAAGAACAATCCAGTAAATTGTGATGATGATCCACATCATAATCCAGATGCTGGAATTTTTTAAAGGATTTTTTAAATATTATTTGGCAGACCAATCAGTTACCCCCTAAACCAGAGGGTGGCAGCAGTGACTATTGGCAGCTTCAACAAAAAACTCCAGAAGTATTAAAGTAAAGACAAAAACAGAGGAAGGATGGGCCATGCTTCGGTGGAAGTCTGGGTCTACTGATCAAACAAGAAAGCAGAGTGAATGAAGAAGGTGAGAGCAGAACAAACACCAGAGGCTTCGGACACATTGTTCCTTAATTATAAACGCATGAAAGGATTTTAAGGAAATTGTTACCGAAGGTGCGCCTCATGCCAAAGAACAATTCATTAAAATTGGTAAAGATCCAGATCATGTGCGAGTATTCGCTATAGGTGGAAGTCAAAATATGGGGCAAAATTAGCTAATTAAAGGAGGTCTGACCTCTCAGTGCTTTTTCTATCGTTTCAATTGATGAATAATATTTCATTAGCTTTAGAGTTATACATTTAATGAATTAATTTCGTAATAAAAATTTGCACTGCATCCATAGGAATGAAAAGTTGAATAACTTTTGACATTTCATTTTTTTATCAACCTTGATCTGGTAAGATTTGATGCTGTACAGCAGCCTGATTCATTAACTATGAAGCAGTGATTAATGCCATATAACCAGGTAAGTCTATATTAGATACCTGCAGCACAAACAAAACATGTTTTTGGTCAAAATTTTATTCATAAGAATAACAAAAACAAATAATTAGCAAATTGATAACGTGACCATCTAATTTTGACCAAAATATAACAAGTAGATGGTTTAGACATCAGAGGGAAAAGAGAATCTCCTAGATCCATCCAAATCAAGTTCTGGGGATTTAAACATTAACAAAAAAGTTCAGGCTGAGGTAGCTTGAAAATCCCAACCAGCCATTTTGCTTAATTTAACCTATCACAGAGACTGGACTGCCAGCAGAGCTGCGTCGCTCAGAAAACTACAAAATCACATTTCATAAATTTCATAATTTACATGGACTGACAGCAGGATTTATAATCTACTTCTTAAATTAGAAACCATCTTAAAATATGTTATGTGACAAAGTAATAGCATAAAAAATAAACTTGTACACTAACTTCCTCATTGCTCCCAGCAGTGGGATGCTTTGCCTTGCTGTTCACAATCCCAGGGAAAACTTAAAAGTCCTATGTCTGAAAAGGCCCTGAAGTCCAGGAAAAGTAAAGGCCCAGGAAATGGAAATTATCTGGGTACATTGGCAATGCAACAAGCAATGAAAGCCAGCTAATGTTAGCTTGTGGTTCTGAATTAACCCCAAGGATGAATATGTGTGACTATTGTTTGTCTTGGTGTTGCCATGTGATGGATTAGCAACCCATCCAGGGTGCATTCTGCTCTCACAATTAAAAGCAAAATAGTGGCAAAGTTCCCCATTAACTTTTCATGGTGTGGTTATGGAAAACAAATGGATGGTTGTGTTCACAAAGAGCATCTTTAATTTGGATTACTTGATAGTTTATTTAATCAATAGCGTCTATGGTATGAGTGATACATTGTTAAAATGTTTGCTACGAAATAAATTTAGTTTGAAATCTTTAGTTTAAGGTCATAGTTGATTGTTCTGTTTTATGCATGTTTATAATGTTTATTTGCTTTTATTTTTATTCTATTCTTTTGTCTATTTCATGTAAAGCACATTGAATTGTGCATTTACTGAAATGTGCTATACACTTGCCTTGGACATTTCACCATTACTTTTGTTCAAAAGGTGCCTGCACACTCATCTACCATCTACACTAACATAGAATTTAAATTAACAACATTAGAAGAATAACTGCATGTCCTATTAACACATTTTTGGTCATTTTTCTACTACTACTTCTTTAGGTAGAAAAAGAAGTTTATATGTGATTTCTAATAATTGTTTAACAGACTTTCCATCATTTTCTATCAAAAAATGCTTTTAACTACAGCTTTAAAAAGGGGAGAGAAGCAATAAGAGTCGTTAAATGCTAATCATACCCTGAGTGTATCCTCCCTGTTCCGTATAAAGACAAACACAGGAACCACAACAGCATTACAAGCTTCTAATGGATGCATGATGATGACGCCCTCATTGAATGCATTTATTATCTGTAAGTGTGTGTGTGTGTGTGTTTCTTTTGGTGTTGCAGCCAGACTGACGCCCTTTTCCTTTAAGCTGCAGTGTACAGCAGCAGAGACACATATTTGAACCACATGCTTTGTTCATCCAACTCTTTCTCAATGTCTCATTCTGTTTGGAATCTATCTTTGAATCTCTTTTTTTAAGAATCTTGGGTGAGTGGCTGAGAGAGGGAGACCAAACTGCTTTCCCATTCCGGTTTCACACTTGGAAGTGGATGTTTAAAATTAGGAATGTTTATTTGAAAAAATGTTTGCTCATTTCACTGAAAATGGAAGCAGAAAGGAGAAATTCAAGCTGACATAGGGTCTTAAATTTAATATGAATCTACAATGAGCAGCATCATTGCACAGAGTATGAGACAAACCGGAGAAAAGAGGAGAGGAAAACATACAGCAAGGAAATGAAAGGAAAATATGGAGGTCGTCAGCTTATCACCATAGTTGCTCACTGTGGTGTAGATTTGTCTCATTATGTGATGAATGGATTGATTTCAAGACCTCTGGCCACAGTAGACCTCAACACACACTTCTTTAATCAGCATGGTTGGATGGTAACCAAGGCAAAGTCATTAAAGGTGATGTTTTAGGAGATTTTACTTGATCTTTATCAGACCTTTTCCTCCCATCTCTTACAATACATAAACATAGTGTAACTCAATATTGGTCACCATTAAACAAATCAAAGACCCACAAAACTCATCAGACTAACATCAAACTATATAAATTCAGACAGCACAACAGCATGGAAAACAGTCCCTAAAAAGCAAAGTAGACAAATAGAAAATCCTCTATAGTACAGCATGATAACTATGTTCCAAAAAGACAAAACATATTCAACAGGTTACTTGTTTTGTGTACAATAAATTAGAAATGTCTTATGTTAAGAAAGTTTTTCTTACATTTTTCTAATAACATTTTCAGCAAGCAACACCTTTAGATAGATTTGAGACACAACATATTACAGCAACAAAACTACGTGTTTCAATAACACGTGATTTGAGGCATGCACAAACCATGTAAACATTTTCTCTTAGAAACAGAGGCTTTGATGCTTATTTAGGAAAAAAAAATTGTAGCTCTTCTCTGGATAAGACTGTGCTAGTCGAACAGGTTACTCTCACCCGTTCATGTCCTCACTCATGCAAAGCTCAGCTGCTCAACCCAATCATCTGATAACCTCACACTCACTCACACACACTATTCACACTTCACACAACAGCACACAGAGGTGGAAAAGCTGGTCAGTTTGGCCACCAAAAGTTTTACCTAGCTGATAATCATTCAAAATGTTGAGAAAAAAAATCCTTAAATGGTTATTGTCAGAGCTGTTACATGTCAGACAACAGTAAAGAGAGAGAAAATTCTTCTGAAGTATCAGGCTAATTCGAGAACCAAGTCTGTGAAAAATGACCAATCATGAGCGGACTCTTCTCATTGAGGAATGGAGAGCCCTTTGCAGCAAACCTTAAAAAAAAAAAACCTTGCATAGCAGACATTAAATATCTTGTATGTAGAAAAATAGAGAGAGTTTCTTTTGAAATGTTACCTCACGCTTTGTTGAACCTGGACGTTTGTAACACGTTTTTATTTTCCCTGTGCAGGGCTGATGCTCGTCTCCAGCAGTCCTTAACAGCCTGCATATAATATCTCTCTGGTTTAACAAGTCCAGGTCTTTCCCCCCACCCCTCGCCAACAAACATTGGAGAACTTCACCCTAACTTTGCCTGGAGCAGTAGGAAATATCCTTGTCTAGAGATCCTGGTTTTCTACAGTTAAGGTTCAATTTGAAATTATCTGCAGATTTAAAAAGATCAGATTAAAGACAGATTCCTAGTAATGCGCTAAATAACTAAGACCTGAGAGTGTATTTCTTTCTAACTATGACTTTACCAACAGTTTCCGCACCTCTATGTGCTTCTGTTGGCAGCACAGATCCAAAATCCTTCAAATAAGTGCTTGAAAGAAGGAAAATAATTTGTTTTTCAGTTAGTTTTCCTGTCTTTTTTAATCATTTAAATGTTCTTTGTTAAGCGTTTACTCCCTTTTATATTAACTTCTAACTTTAAATACTCATCTATAGTTTACAAACTCACGGAAGATGTTTTAATCTGAATAAGTTTTAGTTCATTTAGAAGATCGGTTCGTTCACAATATTCATCATTTTTACAATTATACAAAACATACACTGGAGGGTGAAGCAGGTTTTTTAAATGACGTGACTTTTTCAGCTCATATTTCATCGAATTTGCTCATTGAAATTAATGTTCACTCACTTGTTTTATGGACGCATTCATCAGCAATAGCTTTAATTCACAACAGCCACAATTGTTCATAGGTTCTTGGTCAAAAATAAAACAGGCATGGGGCAGAGCGTGTCCGTAACTAATATGTTTTATATATTTGGTAAAAAGTTAGAAATCGTGAACAACCTCAAACTGAAGCCAATAAGGAACAACTGCTGGCCTGTAAGGCCGTCCTCATCCATGACCATCAGCTAAAACTGATTTTAAAGTGTCAGCCTTCATAGACTAAAATCTCATTGCTTTTAGACTCCTACAGCTTTCTCAGCACATCTGGACTCCGGTGGACCTGTTGGGTTGTCCAGTCCGAGGCCCAGCCACTGGACTTTCACCAATGTCATAGAAAGCTGTGTGTGGATCTCTGAGTTTGTTCTGCAAGCCTCCAGCAGAGTGAGCCACGGCGATGAGAGCTGATGTGCTCATGTGTTTATGAAGGCCTTTGTTTTCAGGTACAAAGAAGGTGCGTTTAGATGAACAGGATATATGGTAGACTATGACTGCGTAGGTGTGTCGGAGGGGGGGGGGGGGGCTGAGAGAGAGAAATAGTGAGAGGAAGGGAGCATGTTTAGCGTCCTTTTGAGTCTCATCACTCCTTCGACTGGTCCTTGCTTTGCTTCTTCATTTTCATTCTCCGGTTCTGGAACCAGATCTTCACCTGCCTCTCTGTCAGGTTCAGAGCTCGTGCCACTTCGTGCCTCCGGTCCCTCGTGAGATACATGTTGAACAAAAACTCCTTTTCAAGCTCTAGGGTCTGGTATTTGGTGTATGGACACCTCTTCTTCCTGGAGGAGCGTGCATGGAGCCAGTTGGCAGAAGGGTCATCTGTTGGTACACAGAGAGAAGACAAAAGGAGTGAGGGTGGATCTCATAATGTGTGCTGGACTCTGTTATATCCAGCGAAATATAAACCCAACATGTTCTCATGTAGGATAAGTGGAAGGTGAGTTCAATGTTGCTAATAAAAAGAAATACCTGGAAAAGTAACTAGGAAAGCACCTTACTGCACTACTATTGTTGGGACGAGTTTTTATGATCTTGATGGAAGGCAAGGGTCTGTTTGAACATCCGAGTATGAAAATTAGATCCCCAACACATCACCATGCTGCAGAGTTGATGGAAATCCTTGTGGTTTCAACAGATAAAAAGATTTTATGGCTAAAAATATGTTTTTTTTTTTCAAAATCAAGCAGATTATTTCCCCTGACAATAGCAAACACACACACACACACACACACAGGGACATGGCGGATGATTTGCAGCTTCGTAATGCTTTCATTAACATTCCTTCTCTTCTGGGGCCGCCATGATCATGTTGCAGATATCACTGCGTTACTTCTGATTGTTCCTTTAGGAAGCAGAGAAAATGTTGCTCAGTGAAGATGTTTAAATGTAGGATGTTAAAGTATTGCTTTTTATTAAATGATGAAGGTTACACACATTTGTCTCAATGAAACCTAACAGGAGCCTCGGAAAACACCAACTGTAAACTGGCAGAGAGAAAACTGTGTTTTTGATGTTTCACAGTCATAAGAGCTAAAATAAAGGATGCAGGATAAAAGAAAGGTGACGTTTGTCTTCAGAGAAACTGATCCTGTTTGAACTGAACAAGCTCTGAAGCTCTGACTTACTTAGCAGACAAAAGTGAGCATAAATTATATGTTGCTTTGTGGTAACTTGGATGTGAAATACTAAATCACATTGTGTGGTGCATAATTAAGGGCCTTTGAATTGAATATTCCTATTTTTGAAAGGGGGGAAAAAAACAAGATTTATTTTTTTCTCAACATTCTTATTTCTTACCATACAACCCCCACAGCACCGCTGGTATTTTTATTGCTTTCAGACCAGTGCAATAAGTCGAGACTTCATTTCCTACACATTATCCGTCCTTGTTGCTTTAAACGATCCGTTCTTCTTTAAACAAGTGAAATCTTTGCTATGAATTTGGGCTGAATTGAAAGGAAAAAGGAAGTAAATTATTTAATAATATCCAGAGAAGGATCCGACTGCTCACCTCTAGAAAGATGTTGAGATATTTCCTTTTTGTTTATTCATAAATAAATGAAGAAATTAAATTTACTTTTAAATCAATATATTTCAATTGCATTTTAAAATTAAATTGATCATATTAAATACAACTTTGATTATATAATGGACATTATTTATTTAATTGTGTATTTCATATTTTAATTGCATATTTGATATTCGAATCATGTAACAAATAAATGTTACATCTACTTATTTCATGACAGAGAAAATGTTGGGATCTGCGATCTGCCTGCCAGCTCATGTGAGCTGGGCCCCTGTTTTCCTGTTATTCCTGTTGCTCTTGTGAAGAGCTAAAGACCTGACCTATTGAACTGTTTGTATCTGGAACCTGTCTGC
>JAUZNJ010030567.1:0-14709 GCA_034780135.1 Jordanella pulchra
TCTGTGTTTATTAAAACCTCTTGATTTCCACTACAACCTGGTTCCGCCTCTGCCTCACCACCCACCAAACAACCGCTTCATGACACCCATTGTGGTTAACACATCATCTACACTGAAGTGCCTATAAAAGTTTAGGAAATTTTTTAGGTTTGTTAGGGATCATGTTACTGACAACCTTTTATAGCTGCATTGAGCCAGTGCGAAAATATTTGACAAGTTGTTAAATTATAGAACTGCCTTATTTAGGCTTATGGGTAGGGGCAATAAAAGAGTTTATTTCTCTGCTCTGTGTATTTATGTCTGTACCTATTTGTGCCTTTGGACAGTGATGGATATTTCCTTCACTACTGAGTCCTCCTAGTCACTAAGAAATAAAAGCAAGAAAATCCACAAAGAAAAAGTAAGAGAGTTTGTCTATGTCATTAAACACGTTTCATAATCCAGAGTTTAGACAGTTAAACTTTTGACCAAATTGTGGGTAATGCGTATTGCATCACTTTTGCTGTTGTACACAAATAATCTGTTTGGTGCCCGACACTCTCTCGGTTTGATCTGATCTGATCTTATTACCTTACATTTCTGAATTATTTTAACACCTATTTACATTTACAAGCCTAATATTTGGGAACTTTTATGTATTACACATTTCTTTTCCTCAGCTTCTAAGGGATGGGAGTCATCATTGGAGGCCCTGGATCATTTTCCCAAAAGTACCGGATGGCCTAACTGCCCCGGTAGTTTCAAATACAGTAGAAGTCCTTGAGAGGAGCCTGCACCACCAGAACTTCAAAGTGGCTGAGTAATGATGTAAAGGAAGTACAGTCAACCCAAATATTCACCCAGGCTCCATTATTTGTGCATCCTCTGCTCCATCACAAATAAAAGCAGTTGTATTAAAGCCGGTCATGCTCACTGGCTCTGTGGTAGTGACATGAAGAACACGCCACCTCCATCGTCCATTAACAAATATGGATCGAGTCTATTTTCGACTGATGATAGACTTTGATAATACGTAGAGCGCAACAATTAAATTCAATTTCTAAAGTAGGATGAAGTCAGATCAGAGGCCAGCGAGCACAACATCAAATCTAAGACACTGGTGGCAAAGGATAGGTATAATTACAATATGATTGATATTTTTGCTACGATAATACCACTTCATTTCTGCCAATTGACATCACTAAAATGAGTGGTGCTTCAGTTTGTTAGTTTGCCAAAACAACATCAGGCTCTTTAATTTTCTTCTGTTCCCTCCTTAATGTGATCAGTGAGGACATGTTTAGCTGGTTGGTTTAATTCAACTACTGGTAGTCTAGCTGGTATACATAAAATTATGTTGCTGAAAAATAACCAGTGACCAGGTAGAAGGATAGTAGTTTAGCACAGCCCTTTGCACCTTCAGTATTCTTACCAACCCATTCCCCATACTGTCTTGCCTGGGGCCAAAATCAAATAGTTAAAAAACTAATCTGAAAGTAACCTTGCAAGCCAGACTAGTACTGTATGTAGTGCTAAGGTTAAGTTCTACACAATAGTATTCTATTCATGATAGTAATAGTATTCTGTCACATGTATTTGCTAAAGGAGGTCTGTTCAGCAAAACTTGGACAATGTCTCAAACCTATCAAAATCTGTTGGATTTGAAAAAAAACAGCTTTTATGCTTTTGCTGTTCCTCTTTAAAGCATGAAGCCATAGATTTGACAAAGCAGGTGTGATAGCAGCAGCTACGGGTATGTCCTCCTGCACTGCCATGTTTATTTTAGTATGGCTGAGGGCTAGGCAGCTTTTGCTTTATGTACAACTTCAAACCAAAATAATGCAAAGTTATTGGCTGACCTGTTTTCGGGTTGTACTTGAGCAACTTCAACTGTAGCGGTATAAGATAGTTTGTCTTGTGTTTATGAACTTGCAATTACCACAAGAATTCAGCTTGCAAGCATGGTTAATCTGAAATGAGCAAACCATGAAAATCTAAGATAAATCAATATTAATTAGGTAAATATGACCAATGTAACAGTTGAATAATACAATTAAATTTGACTAATTAAATATAAGATATCTCTCTTCAAAGACTTTGATGGCAGTTACTTGATTTCTGATAATCATAATGATTTGGTTTTCTATCACAGAACCTGGCTGGAACAAGGGCAATATGTTATTTATATTTGTCAACTTCTACCAATCATTTATGTTTATTATTTTTAGGTCAATTTTGTGTATTATTCCAAAGCCAACTAATACCTACACTTCTTTTGAATATGAACATATGTAGATATATAAAGCACTAAAACCATTTCTTTTGTAGTTTATTAGGTCGTTATACAGGTATTGATATTAAAAATGAAAGTGATTTCTTAAGGCTTTAATGCTGTCTTAGACTTAATTGGTCAGTGTTACCAATCACCCCATTATAAGCACATGTGGTAAACATGACAATTTTGCTCATTTTATCTTTGATCTGGGCGAGCCTTTTTATATGCGGGCACTTTAAAACACCATAAAACAGCTCATACATGATTAAGGCTCAGAATTTGTATGAATTATGGGGTTGAATTTACACAAGAACACTTACGTACATCTCATGTATGATGCAATAACATTTACTTTAATGTCTACAAACCTTGTATTTCATTCTATTCAAATCTATTTTGCTCTGTTTGGACCAGTTAAGGGATATAAACCATGAAAATAGACTACCTCTGAGCAAACCCAAGCAGCTTTGGGTGACCAAACGCTGTTAGGTAATATTTATCGAGTCATATTTAGAGCAACATTTCCCTGTCTGGTACTATTTTGTACTTGCAAAACGTGTATATTTAATGACAAAGACTGCAAATTAGCAGGCTGCAAAAGTGTGAAAAAACTAACATCTACCATGGAAAGTAAACATATCTTGTATGCTCACCACCAAATTCAGGACTAAAAATAAGATGAGCAAAAGGCAAATTAATTCTAGAGTACATTTCTTAAGAGCATATTTTTATGTTAAGTCAACAGCTATCTTTAGATAAGAAGACATAAAAACAATTGAAAAACTAGTTAGAAATAGTACAAACCATTAGTTACTCTGTGATGCAGTCAAGAGCATGTGTAATGATCTGAAAGACTAGCTAAATATTTTAGATACAAAAATAGTTGGGTGACAAGGCGGGACATCAGGAAACAGATTTAAAATAAAATTAAGGAAAAAATACTCCGCCTAATACTCCTAAAAACTGCCCTCAGTGGACTACGTTAAGACTTGTACCTTAACATTGAAATCCGATAAAGTCTAGCTGAGAACTAAACGAAAAACAGCAATGTAACAAGAGTAAAAACAGCAAACTAAAGCCAAAGGAATATCTTCAAACTCTAAGACTTGTTCGTCATGGTGTCGTAGCATTAAGTACTGTCAATAATGACAGGACTGTAGCCAGTTAGTCTTTCAAAGCTCAGTTTCTTCTTTGTCAAAAACACATAAAATAAAAAAAAAGCTAATGTTCAGGTTTTGAAATAGA
The DNA here is from genome assembly GCA_034780135.1 of Jordanella pulchra. Lineage (NCBI taxonomy): Eukaryota > Metazoa > Chordata > Actinopteri > Cyprinodontiformes > Cyprinodontidae > Jordanella > Jordanella pulchra. Next base: position 3,500 of record JAUZNJ010030567.1, read on the forward strand.
GGAAAAGGTGAAGAGATGTGAAGAACGATCTTTCCGCAATAAGTGTTTGCATCAACACGCTGCATATCTGCTATAAGCCTGCTGTGGAGAGTGTATTCTCCTATGCCCATTATCTGTATCATGTAGCATCAGGGTAGTAGCATCACAGCAAATGTGTTGAAGCTAAACAAGCTCTGTTAAGCAACTCCTCATGTTGACCATCTGTTAAACAAACTCCTAAAACCTCTAGATGATTAAAAATATATACTTTTTATAAAATCAATAACATTTCTCTATCTTCCATGACATTGTATCATGGACATTCGCAAGCATCCTCTTCAGAAGACTGTTGAACAACAGAGTAACTTCAGTCAAAGGCTTTTCAAGATTTGCTGTAAAGGCTACAACAGGAGATCCTTCCTGTCAACATCTATTAAACATTGACAGCAACTAATTAAAAAAAACTCTCAGGCTTACAACAACAATTAATTTCCCTTTGGGATAACAAAAAAGTATTTTGAATTGAACTGAACTAAATTGTTTGTGTATAGTTCTTTAAATAAGTACAAAAAAACTTACAGACAATACCAAAGACAGTCCATATTCAGAAAGAATCACAAGTCCCTTCGCAGGCCTACGGCAGCAATAGAATACAATCCACAATCACACCAAACACCGAGTTTGTGTCTGTCAAAGCTGATTCACTGTAAAGTGTAGGAGTCCTGATGACACTCCATAATCATTAAAGCATGAAGAGGTTCTGAGCCGCTTGGGGGCATGTTAATCCTTTTTAATTGACTATCAAACTCTCCAGTGTTATTAAAACCACGAAATAGCAAAATCAGCTTCGCTTTATTAGCCTGGTCAGATGAATTATTAGAGACCACCCAGTTCATTTGTGTTGCACCCTTTCATTCAATGTTCATGAATTAATGAGAACCAACCTAAAGAAAAATACCTTTCCTGACTACAGTAATAGATCTTTTTTAAGTTTACTTAAATATTTTGCAGGATAGTTTTTTAAGAGGTCTGACTTCTAAACCAAATCTCCATCTTCTTAAATAAGACAGAATTTCTTATATTACTTATTAAGTGTCAAAGTATTCACACCTATTCGCTTTTCCCCCATTACACGTGATAAGAAATGTAATGGATATTTTTAAACAATCTACATGCAGTACCCCATAATAGCAATGGAAATAAATATCTTCTTATAAATATATGTATCTTATCATTGTTAAAAGCTTGGTAAACCTGTGGTATATAGATCTTTCCACCAATGTTGTTCTTATACAAAAGGCCGCAATCACAGTCTCATTCTCTCCAGACAAGGTGCATAGACTGGTGTAGAGGGTTTAGACTAGTTGTCTTATTTATCAAGCTTGTGTATGCAAAAAATAGGGCCTTGGATTAGAAATGAATGGTTGACGAAATGTTGACTGCATGCATATGCACATTTTGGAGAAGAAAGGAAAACACAGAGAATGAGATGAAAAACTAAACCCAAATTACGTTCTCTCCAATGTTCAATATCACTTTATATAAAACCTTAACACTAGATCAAAGTTATGAGTGTCCAATATTGCTGTGTAACATGTGCTTGCAGTGGTGAACCATAACTATACGTCTCAAATATATATAAAAAGGCCAATAAGCAGCTTAAATGCTTGATATAAGTGTGCACAATATTAAAAGGTTTACTCACCCTTACATCCCTCTCCACGATGATCAACAGGAGGAGTTGTATCACAGATCAACACATGTAACAAGTTTTGAGGCATTCACTCTGATTCCTGTGAACATTCTAAAAATGGTGTGGCACCTATGGGCAAGGTTGCAAATTTCTCGTATTTCTAATCTTTTTCCGACATGAACAAATTTTGCAACCGCTCCAGACTTGACGTAGAGGTCCTGCGCAATTAATGTGCCACTTTTCAAACCTATGTTTTTTACTAAACAATTGTATATGTCTACTTAAAAGCAATTGTGCCCTTTAAGATCCAATAAAAAAATTATCATTGGGTATCCAGTAACTCTGCAATTCAGATGATAAATTATATTTTGATTCACAGCGTAAGATTCTATCATTTATTACATCTGCAATGTCGGTTATGTTTTTAGGAGAGCTTGTGTGTGTGTATGTGTGAGTTTGTCTGTCTGGTAATTTATTGAAGACAAAAGCATTAGAAAATGGGAACGTTTGAGGTTTGTTTACATGATCAAATGAAAACTTATGATCAGAAATGTGGAAATGGAAATGTTTTACCAGAGGTTTGCCTCATGCCAAAGAAAAAAATCATTTAAATTTTTTTTTTTTAATAAGCATAGTGTTCATAGTGTTTTTAAAAGCAATTAAGTTAAGCTTAGTTAGCTGTCCTTTTGCTATTCCAGGCATGATTATTCTATAAAAGTTTTAAACCCAGTTGACAATTTCTAATTGTTATTTTTAGGCTGTCGTGGCCTTTATTTTTGCCGGGACTCAAACCAGCGATGGTCATGTTGAGGACTAAAGCCTCTGCAACCATCTCTTACTGCTCTGTTTCCCTGGCGGGCTTCCCCGATGTTCCGCTGTGTCCTTCACACGATCAGTCACAGCCCCTCTCCCTCACCCTGTCTGCTCGGGGGACTTTATGTAATCCTCTGCTGTCCTGCTTTGATCATGCGCAGTTAGCTATTATAGCCAGCCCGGGCCAGCCGTAGCCTCTCTCAGGCCTTCAAAACTTTGTTTGCCCAGGAGGCTTCTCCGATCTACCTCCATGCTCCTCAGCTCTTTTTCTGAGCTAGCATCAGCAAGCTGCCACCTCTACCGCTGTGGTTCCTTAGCTCAAAAGGCTGGCTCGGCTGGCTGCTTGTACAGGTTATGGAGCTTTCTTAGCTGCTGTTCCACACTAATTTCCTGCCGCTCCTGCCTGAGCTCAGGAATGCTGTCTAATCTTATCTCTGTTGTCTGGGTTATTTGTCCCCCTGTTTTGGGCACTCTGAACAAAACAAACATGGACCAAGTACAGGAGAAAGATGTGTGTCCACTCAGAGAAAAACTCATTAAAAACACAACCACCTGTGCTTAAAATCGACCAGTTGCCAGTCGTGGTCTGTGTAAGTCTAGTTTACATAGATAATTTTATAAATAGTATTTTATTAGTCTGTGTAGGATTATATATAGGCCTAACTTGTTGTAGTCACATTGTAAAGGCAATCTCTACAGTCACAACTCTGCACTGCTGTAGTGCAAAGATGCCTGCCTCCACAAGTGTGAGACCCACTCTTATGAAATCATAAAAGGCAATTTCTAAGGCAGCCCAAACATAAAGATTGAGACTTTCAGTTCGTAGATGATAATAAATAACATACGTATAGATAATATATTTAATTCATGTCAGTAAATCCTTTAAGTGCTTCTCCACAGGCCTGCAGACTTATGGAAACAGCTCTGCATTTGCACTTGCAGAGCATCTGAGCAGAACCTTGCCACACTAATGTTTCATATGCAAGCAAAGCAATTGAATCCATTACACACGACACAAATTCTTTTCAAAAGCAAGCTGGAAAGACAGAAAAATTAATTGCACTGATGATGACCTCCTTGTATAACTCATTTAAGATTACTTTACTGAACAGTGATGTGAGTGAAAAGCAATTAATTGGCAGCAATTAATCAAAGCTGGGTTTATTAAAAATTTTTTAGTCTTGGTTGCAAATTAGGAATTTGCTGTCCCAAGTGATCAAATGGTTAAGTGTATAAAATTATCACTGAACTTCTGCCAGAAGCCAGATTTAGAGCCAATTCTAAATACTGACTTACTCCACAAAATGCAGCTTTTTGTTCTTTAAATTCCTCTAATATTAAGCAATTCCACTGATATCTCCTACATGGATTTCATTTTTTGTTATCCAATGGGAGTTTAAAGTTCTAAGTACAAGAAGAGAAGAAGAAGAGACAAGTTGTACAATTTGACGATTCTTTTGAACACACTATTTTGATGCTAATCAAAATAGTGTGTTCATCATCTGTGACAACACTGTTAAGAATGCTAAGGGCAGCAGAGATAGCTCTAGTGCACTTAATGCAGTTGTTCTCACTATTGGGCCTCTGATTTGTCTTAAACTATTTTTAGATAGACAAAAGAAGGGAAAGACTAGGGTTTGTGAGAATAACAGAAAGACAGACTATTTTGCAAAAAATACAAGAAGGACAATTAACAACACGGTAAGAAAGACAAACAATTACTGAGAGAAAAGACAAAAAATATATTCAGGAATAGAAAAGTATTTTTTATATGGAATCTGCAGCTACAAATTAATGATTTAAAGAAATACTTTTGAACATCTGCAGATGTAGAAATTTTTTTTTCTGAAATTTTAGAAAGAAATGTATGCAACGGCCCACAATAGCAAACATCCCTAAAGAAGCTTTTGAGCAGGTAATGAGAGGGAACAGATCGGGTCCTTCTAATTTGGGAGTGTGCTGGGGGGAGAGGGGGGGGGGGGTTGAAGTGATGAGGGGGATGCACACAAATGCGTTCATTACTGACATACTTCTGAGTGAAGTACCCACTCAACACTTAACCCTCAGTCGACACACACAGAAGCAAAAACATCCTTCTTTCAAAAAGACAACCTCAGACCACTGAGAGCTGAAAGAGTGTGTGATCAATGGCCTGTATTTTTCTCCCACTCAAAAATGAAGAAAAATTATGTTTAGTTCTCAATAAAGTAATGGAAAACAGAGAAACTATTTAATAGGAACTATACATCTTTGTATTTCAGTAGATATTTTCAATTGTTAGTTACCCTAAGTAGTCTTTGATACAACTACAATGTAGTGTAAGTACTGTGGTCAAAAGAAAAGCTTAAAGAGAATTCCTATTGATTCTAATTATACTTGTATCTTTTTGTTTTGTGTTATAAAGTAAAAAGATACATTTATAAAGAACTTCTTTGTAGAAACTTAGAAACAAGTCTTATTTGGGAGCAAAAAACAGGTCAAAACCTTTCCAAAATAATACCTCTAGAGCCAGAGTCAGATTTTGGATGGTAATTATTTGGCAAGAAGTGGGCTAAAACAAATTCTCAAATAACATAAATGAGTTGATTCTCAAATATTCTGGAGGCAAACTGTGATCTGATGCTTCACTTATTTCAGATAACTGCATGCTATTCATCTCTTACTGTTTTTTATGTGCTCTCCTGTTTCTTGGGGGACATGTATTGGGGTTAACAAACAATGCTTGTTTATATTAAGTGTGATTCTACTTGGACAAAAACTAAAACTGAACAGAAAAAAATGCTGGTTATGGAAATGATAAGACCTTGCCAGTGCCTTGAATCACTGAGATAACCCTACCAGAAATTTTAGCAACATGTCGGAACAACTAAGCAATGGAACCAAGAAACAAGGCGCCGACCCTAATGACAATAACTAGACCAGTAGCTGGGAAACTCTTGGAGCAAAGCCAAACAACAAACACTCCAACTGAAAAGATCCCTGACAGGGCGAATGCCACATTTAGATGACAAAACCTGGCCAAGACTTCAAAGAAACATGTATTCTACTACTTCTCAGATTCAATCATGGATAACTTAATTCAATTAAAGTAATTTACATCTTATTGTTTTCATTTAAATTTATTACAGCATCTGGAAAATTGTGTTGGCCTTTCTGGGTCTTTTATCGCCAGAAGAACATTTCCTGGATTAAAGGACTAATGTCCAAGTAGGATCTATAAACACTCATCCATGCATTTATCTTTAGTAGAGTTGATTAGTGCAACAGTGTCTTCATAGGTTTGCCTAAAAGGTCCGTCAGGCAGCTGCAGCTGATCCAAAAATGTGCTGCCCGTGTTCTCACTAAAACTAAGAAAGTAGAGAACATCAGCCTGGTTCTGAAGTCCTTACACTGGCTCCCTGTAGCTCAGAGAATAGATTTTTAAATCCTCCTGCTAGTCTCTAAATCACCGAATGGATCAGTACCTCAATACCTAACAGATTTGTTGTCAGGTCAGTGTATCAACCTCTCAGACCACTCAGGTTAGAACTAGAACCAAACATGGTGAAGAAGTGTTTAGTTTTTATGCTCCACTTATTTGGAACAAACTTCCACAAGACTGTAAAAGTGCTAAAAGCCTGAGTTCTTTTAAGTCAAGTTAAAAACCAATTTCTTTAGAACTGCCCTTGACTGTTGAAGTTTAATTAACTGAGGTGTTATTAGCATAAGGTTGTGGTCCAACTGTTTGTCTATGTTTTATTACCTGCTTTTATCTTCATTTTCTTTTATTCTGCTTTTATTTTTCTTCTATTTTATTGTGCAATTCATGTAAAGCAGTTTAAATTGTCCTTGTACCGAATTGTGCTATACAAATAAACTTGCCTTGCCTTAGTTAGTGTTAAAAGATGTTAATCATGAATAAAATATATTTTCTCTCTATGTTGCCATGTTATGGTCATTGTTCACATAGTCGTCTTCTTATTATTCAAGTTATGCATTAGTGAGTCCTCTATTTTATCATTATGCAGTTGTTGAGGTAATTTTTTTTAAACTTTCTTTTAAACACTGTAATATTATCTTTGACAAATGAAAACAAAATAAATCCTCCTTTCATTAAAAAACAAATCTGTGTTTCTGAGTTTTCTACAAAGACAGGTGACAAAGCTTTCAGAAATTAGAACAATGATATTAAAGTGTTGCAACTGCTGGAATAGTCCAGAAGCCATAAGCTGCAGTGCTATGTTTTCCTCAAGGTAATCTAATAGTATTTTCTTAATTTAATGCAAATAAATTTATTTTCCTCTCTGCCTGTATCTTCTTTATATTCCAACCATACCTGGCATCTGTATGCAGTGCTGTTGCAAAGGCTGCCCTTTGGACGCTAAAAATAAATTCACACTGCTCTTCCAAAATTTTCATGGTCATATCCAAAGACAAACACAACAGCCTAATATCAAAATAAATCAGCCATTCTTCTCATTTGAGATTGTAGTTGATCAGGCCCTTAGTGAAGGGAAATAAGATAAATCAGGCTTTATGTGCACCTGTATCCTACTTGTCAAGGATTGTATGGGCAGAAGTACGTATCTAACATATTAGCTGTTCTTTATATGGTGATCATGATCTCTCCAAATGCTGCCAACACCCCGCCTAACCACGGTTAGAACTACAATCCCACTAAAGCATCTCCATTTCATCTTACTCATTTGTAAATTGTTTTTCTCTGATAGACTGCTGCAATGGCATTTTCATAAGCTTTACCACAGTTAAATAATTTATCCGGGTAAAAGGTTGCAATAAAAAGAGATTGTTGACTAATCTGTGGATTATAGTGATGATTTCTGACAGAGGTTGGTGATCAAGGTGAAAATGTGATGAGAGATGAGCTGTGGCGCTCTCTATGGCAGCTCAACAAGGATTAAGGTAAGTATCTTATGGGCAAGCAGCATTACAAAAAGTGTATTTGATTTGATTTTTCGTAAAAAATTAACATCCATAAAACCACAAATGTAAAAATGCCCAACCAGAGCACACAATTGTGTACGCATTATCTTGGAAATAAGTTAAAACAATTTGAAAAAACAATACATTTATGATATTGCATTTTCCCTCCGAATTCTGCAGAAATTCCTGACTATGCACAAGAACGGGGTGCATGTTTCATCTTAAAACCAGACAGATCTAGAATTTGCAGACAAATTGTAGTCATATAATTCATGCAAAACTTTGCAATAGAAATCTGACAAAAATGATCCAGCTTGTTTGATTCAATCTGCCCCCCATTTTGGTCATGTGTTTAATTTTCTTCAGACTCTCTTTGTGTTTGTTAGAACCCACACAGCTGTGGGAGAAGTGATTTATTCCCAGCTGTGGGAATTTTGCAGGTAAGATACAATCATAGTCATTCAAAAAGATTAAATAATCTGTAGTAGGGATAATTCCACAGGAGTGGTGTCCTGTTTCATGTTACAATCCAACTTTTCTGAAATTCAATCTATTTGTCTATATCTACCATTTGCATCAAAGAATATTTACAAACTGTGTTTAAAGGATTTTATCCTCACTGCAGTATAGTCACAGTCAGCTCTGGTTAGTGGTAAATATTTTAGGGTTGAAGTAGATCTGTTCAAATGGGAGAGAATAGAATAGAATAGAATAGAATAGGTATATTGTCATAAGAAACTGTTGGTAACAGTGTATGTAAAAACTTAACATAAATTATAGAATTAGAAAGAAGGTATGTTTAACAAATGTTTAGAATGAGTTATGAATGTTTATTATTTTGTGTGGTTTGTTGTACATATTGATATAAAAATGTTTGTATATCTGGAGCGTGTAACAAAAGTAATTTCCCTCAAGGATTGTTAAAGTATTTCTGATTCTGATTATAAGTGCAAAGATAACAGGTGTCAGGCCTATGGAGTAAATAGTAATGATTTCAAGGTTGTTCTTGCATTTCTTAATTCTGCAGTGCTTTTTCTTGTTTCTCAATTTTATCTACTTTTGTGTTTTAACATCAACCTGCTAATGGAACTAAAGATGAAAATGATCCGCCTGGCTACAGTCTCTGTTATTTACATGTAAATTTTAAAGTTAATACCTTTTGTACCATTTTTAACAATAAAGTTCAACTTCAGCTTAGTGGTTTTAAGAACAGGAATTGCATCTTTACAAGTACATATGGATTTATCAGTGAATATATGCTTTTAGAGCCTTAGGGTGTGAGCGTATAATATGATAACTTTTCCTTACTCTTGTACATTCTACCATTACTTTCCAATTTATATTATTGACTCTAATTTCATCTTTTAACTTGTTGTTTTCTTTCCATTTCATTTAATTTTTATAAAAGCTACATTTGGCCTGGTGTTCTTCTGAGACAAAGCTACAAAGCCATTAGCTGGTATTCTGCAGTGACCATGTGCTCATCCCACGGATTTGAAAAAAGTTCCATACAGAAATGAAATGCACAACATCTTTAACTTTTCCTTTTCTGCTGTCAATTCATGCATGCTCAGTATGACGTATTGCTGCAAAGTCAATGACACAGTGAAGGAAACAATAAACTGTCACAGTAAACTTGTCCAGGGGAAGTGAATGCTGCAAGTCAATGATGTGATACTATCTGCTATGTTTTCCTTGATAGAAAACATTTTAACAAATTTCAATACAAAAATGAAGTTTGCATGGTTAAATTCACTTTCCTATAAAGTGCTTTAAGATAACATGCTTAAAAAACCACTATGTAAAGAATGTGAAAATGTGGCATGTGTCTGCTTAAATAAACCTAAAAAATTCTAAAAGAAAAAATTTCAGTTTGCATCACAAAATCTTGTATTTCCCAACACACAAATATAAACCACAATGAGGTCGAAGTAATTAGACAAAAATAATATTTGTCTGAGCCTATTCCACACACATTTAACATGAATGCACATTAGAGAAGTGTAACGATCACAAAGAAAAATATTTTTTATCCATATGGTGCTGCCTTTTTGGGTATGTGACATGTCTGATGATAAAGATACAAATCTTTTTTTTTTTTTTTTTTTTTGCTGCCCTTAAATTATTATAAGACATTGGCAGGTTTTTCTCTAGCAGTAGGACTCATTTGAATCTTTAACCAAAATGTTCAGGAGGTGTTGGAAATCAAATGAAAAAAATACAATAACAGCAACTCCCTTCACATGTCACATCCTGCAACTGAGGTCAAACCATTTACCTCCTCTTCTGCCATCCGTCTATGGCCGCTTAAGGCAAGGCATACCGATCCTCAGCTGCAGCAACGTAAGTAGCCGCCAAATCCCTGTGGAGAAGAGTTTGGGCTCGCTGTACCGAGTCAGACTGAACCTTCCTACAATTCCGAAAGCTAAACGTAGGGTCTTTTCCTGTGATTCAAACCGAGTGGAATGCAGTGGGTTTTTTTTTTACCTGCCTGCAAAGCAGACAATATCCAGTTCTGCTAAGCTGAACTCTGAGGATGCCCCTAAGCTGCCTACCGGACCACGCCGTCCCAGCTTCATCCTGCCTAACGAAGTCGCATGCCCGCCTGCTTTCGTCTCCTACCTAATGCTATCTAGAAGAAACAGCTAATGGCTAACTGCTGAAGCAAAAGGGGGATGTCCCGATTCATCACCCCATTTAAGGCCAAGAGTTGCAAAATTAACCCCTGCACAGTAGCTTTATTACTGGATCGGTTTAATCCCAAATCTCTTTGACAGTTGCCTGCGAATGAACTGACTAGACCGATGATGGAGCCTAAGGACCGAACCAAAGGGCCCTTCCTTGCATCGAGCCAACAGTAAAATTCATTTTTTCCTTCTTTCCTTATGATGCTTAATCATTGCTCTGCTTGGGTGGAAAATAAGGTACAATAGATTTTTATTTTGGTAATTTGTATTTACCTGAAATAAGCTTTCCAATTTCAACTTTAATGGTGTGGACACAAAAGTGACCAACTGAATGCTACAGTGGACTGGCTAACATATCTAGCTCCAAGCTACCTCATGTTGTTTTAGCCAGAACTGACCGAATCGGAACTGCTGGGACCAGATGAGCTTACCAGTTCTCTTTCAGCTTTATAACAGTTAATGCATTTGAGTCATTATTCATTTTTCACTGAATATTCTTTGTCATGTAATATATCTGCATCAGGGTCTATTCACACTGATCTGCTATTTTTATAGGACAGTTGGAAGGCATTAAGCTTTAAAGATTGAACCTTCCCACGGAGTCTTGAACAGACTCTTAAAACCCTCTTTTCCCCTTTTACATGTTTTTAATTACTTGTCGTTATTTTCAGTAGTGTGTTTGAATTTTTAGTGATTATTAGTTAATAAAGGTACTATTGTTTTAATCCATGGTCGTTTGTGGTTATTTTACACAGTGAAAAAGTAAACAGTCAGGCCAGATTCCTCCTTGTTGGTTGGCGGTTCAATTAATATAGACATTTTCTTTTCTTGGTGATTTATAAGTCTGCTGATAACCTATTCTAAATGTTAACAGGAAAATCCCAGAGCCCACCTTGTGTAAAAGACTAAGAAGGCTGATTTTAAGCAGATTACAGTTATAATCATTTCACTGATGGTCATTTATTGATTTAACCCTCAATTCTGAATGACCTTTTAATTAGCTACATCTTCCAGTTGTAGTTATTTAATATATTCATAATCTTCTGGTAGAGTAGCACAGCAGAAGGGAATCCAAATCCAAAAACAAACACTAAAAAACAAGCTGCACAACCCTC
>JAUZNJ010030568.1:0-14708 GCA_034780135.1 Jordanella pulchra
CATCTGCTGGTGTCGGTCCACTCTGTTTCCTGAGATCCAGGGTCAACGCAGCCGTCTACCAGCAAGTTTTAGAGCACCTCATGCTCTATGTAAAAACAAGGGGGGGTCTTCAGAAAAGCATCACTGTAGCTTTTCCTTAATTGGCCGAGGTTAACTTAGAAAGTTGCATGGTGCAGTTAGTCTGACTAATTTAAGAAATAAATAAGTCTGCAGAAGCACTAAATACTGCGACGATTTTGGGGGTACATTAAAAATAAAAGCATGCACTAGAGTTATGTTTGATCTCCCCCTCTGAAAAATATATTCAAATACTTAATTAAAAGCACACATTTTATCTGGATTAATGCTGATAATGAGTGTATGTAAACTTCTGATCAGCACTGCTTGTTTTACTACACAAAAGATTTTAAAAATCCATGTGGTCTCCCTAGCACAGGCACCTCTTCATTCCCTCCTGGGTGGTCTCTCGATGACTCCTTTTGTGCCTTCATCCAGTTTGACTGCCATTGTATAACACCAATAGAGCACAACAGCTAGACATACACTCCTGAGGAGAAAACCACAAAAACTTAATGTGAAGCCCAAAGCTCACGGCTCCTGCTTCACTCCTTTAAAGAGACTGTTAAATATGAGTCAGCTGTTGTGCTCAGGACTATAACAACTGTTTTAATTCCTCCACCTCCCTCCCCTACTCCTCCCTTGCTCAAAAAGGGGCTTTGTGCCTGTAGGGCCCCCATCAGTTACCTGCTGACAGGCTGAGCATGACTGATGAGCTGCCTGAGGCGCCCCGGTATACTTTGTCAGCTGCTCATAATTTATACATCTTATCTGCGTCAGAACAAAAGACAGAACGTGGCTTTATGGAAATAAAAACAGGGGCTTGTTTAGACTCCGGCATGCGGAGTGGAGCGATCACACGAATGGTTGTTTCTCTTCTCGAGCAAGACAAGCTGCCTCATCTGTTTTTGAGCACTCCACACCCGTTTTATCTACTCACACCTTTGCTGTCTGTGTGATGATCTGAGAGCTTTTTTAATTGGTATTAGTGTTTTGGGCTTTAGCTAGCGGGTGAGACAAAGTCATAAATCTCAGCTTTTCTTCCAAAGACTAGCTCTTACCTTTAAAATAACAAACTGGATTTGTATACACAATGTCATTTCTAGGCTTCGACTGGTTTAGATATTTAATTTCGAAATTGCTGGCTTTTTAAATCCTCACAAATATCAGTGATCGGACTCAGTACATCATAATGAACAGGATATTGAAGGGAACCATGTGGAAGGCACCAGAGAGGGCTGCAATTCATCACTGCCAGTGCTGTACTTCCCTTCGAGGCCTGGATTTCTCTTCAAACACTGCGCTTTGGTCTGTGATACTTTGAGTGATTCATTCACTGACTCATCCAGCAACACTTTGTCAAATCGAAATTGTTCTCCCAGCTCCTTTTTGTTTTGTTTTTTTCTCACGGCCTTAAACAAAACCTCGGCTATGCTCTTACTTGCAGAATCTGGCAAACTGCTCGTCCATCCTGCTTTTGTTTTGCTTCTTTTTTTTCAGTGGCCTTTTAGAAATGAGATATGCAGAGTGCGTCAGTAACAGCTAGCCTAGGGTGTTGCTAATACAATAGGTGTAAGAACGACAGAAGGCCTTTAACTAAATAACTACGTTATTTTTTCCTCTCTGTAAGGAGCTTATTGTCTCTTCTGTACAGTTAAAGTTTTTCATTTTTGTTCTTTTTCTATTATTTTGTCTTGCCTGTACCACAGGTCTCACTGTGTATCTTGTGTCTACTTCTATTTATCACTTAAGTTAACTGAACATGCTGTATTTTTTGGGGATCTTAAATAACAAGAACATTAGGCTACTTTGAGCTTGTAATAAGAGAATGATAATCCAGAAAAGACTGGACTTTGAGCAGAGACAAACCTGTCTGCTCAGGTGTTGATAGTCCACATTAACCAGCTTCCTTTTTTTAAATTCACCTCTTTCTGTTTTGCATTTTTATCAGAGACGGGGCCTTATAGTTTCCTGGTTCAGAGCTGTAAGTTTCAAGTCATCCGTAACTATCAAGAGACTAATAAGTGGATATCTACAGCAATTCAGATGATATCCATATCTCAGTGTGAGTTCTTTTTGTTCACTTAGAGCTGGCTGGAGCAGTGGATCATTTACACCAAAGTGACAAGTACATCATCATCCGGCTGTAACCTTAGCTCTGAGAGACGATGCGGGCTTTGTTCTCCGCCAAGCTCACTTGGGTATGTTTGGCAGCGCGCTGATAGATATGCTTATCCTGATGTCAGAGCATAGCGCCATCCCTGATAACAGATTCTCTCAGTCGAATCCATCCTGCTTATCTTAGTGCCTCTCTGTGTGGGTAGATGGCATGCAGTCATTCTGTTATTTGCAGACTTCACAGAGCTGCTCCTGATATGTTTTAAGTTTTCTTATGTCAAAATGTCCCCCTTTAAATAAGTAGCAACCCTAAAAGAATACATTTTGTAAAACTTTTTCTTTTTTCTTTTTCTGCAATATATCTTACATCCATTCTCTACCTCTCTTCTATCGGGTATAGAAGGAGTGCCTATCTCCAGCTCTCTGAGAAAGGCTAGTCTGGTTTCCAGTACATCACAGAGTAACACAGAGACATTCAGCCACACACACATGGGGGATACAGAGTCACTAGTTAACCTAACAGTCATGGTTTTAGACTTTGGGAGGAAGCCAGAGTACCCAGAGAGAACCAGGGCATGCACAGGAAGAACATACAAACTTAATGCAGAAAGACACATAGGCCAGGAATAAAATAGGGAAGGTTAAATATTTACAACCTCAAAATGGTAACCATCTTTTAGCACTGATACTTACACATACCTCCTGATAACTGGTCTCCTTAAAGCTTTATACATATTTTACTCTTGTTTAGTAAAATACTAGGGTGTGGAGTTGCGGTTTTCTAAAAGCAGTCGGTTGGGCTAACTGTGCATATTCAAAGAATATGACTTCAGCATAAATGGATTGCAGCATTTGATATGTAGCCAACAGTAATTGATACTGGTTCACTGTCAGCTGCTTTTTTCTTCTCAAAATATTCTCCTTTAGACTTCACCTTTTAGTAGTTGCTGTTTGAAGCAAAGATTGCTGTGCTTGAACAACTTATCACAGTTGATATATTGTATATGACTGACACCTGTATTTCTTCATAGTAATATCAAGAAATATGGATTTGTCCCAACTGCCAGGGGTCAAAAGTCAAAATTGGAAATCACAGAAGAAGGGGCTAATTTTCATTTTGCAGAAGCACATGCTAGCAGCAGGCACGATGGAGAACAAATGTCCCAAATTCACAGATTTTGATATTTGTTTGCTGAATTAAAGCTGCCAAACTAATAAAGACACTGTGCGCAACTCCTGCAGAGCTGAAATAATGAGCTGATTAGGCCCCATCATTTATTAGAAACTCTTAACTGGAAAGAGCCAACAAGCTAACCAGAGCTAGTAGGCTTCTTCTTCCCTATAGGGATGATATGTAGAGCTCCCCCTACATGTTTGGTATGGGATAGTTCAGTAGATATCAGGTCTTCACAGTCCGGTGCGGCTTATATATGAACGTATCTAGTTAAAAAAAAAAAAAGAAAAAAAAAAAACTGGGTGGGTGTGGCCTATAGTAATGTACTTACTATAGTCCGGAAAATACAATATTTTTATTTACCCACAACCTCACCTGGTACATTTACTGATTGGAAAATGATCAGATTTTGACTTGTAAGGCTGCTTGTCTAATTCTTGTCACTTCCTGATTTCCATGATTCTTTGTGGAACACTCTCTGGCTTTTCTCATTTCTAACTTTTTGTATCTAGATGTGGATATTTTTTGTATTTTATATACATGTTTGAATAGTCAAGTAAAAAGTGAAATGAAATTTAAAAAAACCCTCAAAAATATTTCCAGGATAGCGAATAGATATCTTTATAATCCATTTGGTCCTTGTGGAGGATAACTGCTGCCATTGTGTTGGTGTTAAACAAGAAGAAAAAGAAGACCAGAGATGGAACAGAGCATCTAGTTCAGCAGCACTCAGCCACACAACAATGGGCCTGCAGCACATACTGCATATTACAGCCAGGAGGTGAGACAGGGGGCCTTAAACCTGTTGGGGTAGGGGTTACAGACCTGGGAATGCCAGCTGCCAGACATTCCACTATTTGCAACACATGTCTATCATCAGCTAATGTTCCACTATGCACCATTAAGATGACAGAACAGTTTATATCCTGCACTGGGATGACAGACATGTCATATCTCTGAAAAAGCCTGTTTTTGCTTCCACAGGTGTATGACCTCTTTTTTCCTCCTCCCAGCAGACAGCACATGGTACTTTAGACACTGTTTCCCTGGTAGAGACTTTGCATGCAGACAATATCAAAGGGCAGATCTTTTTTATGCAATCACTGAGGGAAATAAAGGTGATGAGGAGTGTAACAAAGGAAAGCATCAACAGATCAGAATGAAATTCGTTTATAGTCAGGGGAAAAGATTAACCGACTAAGAGTAAAAGAGTCAGTGGAGTCTTCACATAAGGAAATGATAAAAGTACAAAAAAAAGGTACAATTCTTTTGAGTTTTTCTTTATTCCTGCAATGATTAGGTGTCATGGAACAAATAATAGTTAATGTTAATAAAATGCAATCAAGTCTTAATACTAATTCTCTCGATTAGTTGAGAATAAATGTAAAAGTTGTCATGGAAATCATAACTTATATTTGTCATTTGAGAGAATATTTACGAACTTCATTTTTATGAAGCTACAGGGGATTTTTTTCTGAACCAAATTAGAGATAGTTTTAAATGTTTACACTTAGAACTAAAACTTAAAACTTTTCCTGTACACCAAACCCAAATCTTTATTTAGGTTTAATGAAGCTCATGCTGCCATTAACTGTTTGCTTAGGGTTTTCATTTCCCATTGAAACGGTCTCTTTTTAATCATCTATCTTAGCTCAGGCTGTTATTGTTTTATGTCATATCTTTGTTTTCTTTACCAAAAGTGTTATTTTCTGTGTGATTGTTGTGATTTTCTACCACCTTCTTGCAAATATATTGGGAGATGGAGGCTCAGGGAGTACAGATATCAGAAAAGTGGAAAGAGCCTTTGCGAGGTATGCAGTTTAGGGAGAGTTGTTCACAGAAAAACTGTGAATCAAATATAGGCTTTAAGAAAGAGGGATGAGAGCAAAGCTATTGATGTAAACATGTTGGAAGTTGCCTGTCTTTAAAGGCAAAAGTCGTGTAGGAAATATTTACAGCAAGCATGTAAAAAAAAGGTGCTTTGATTTGTTGTTGCTAAAATTTTGACCCATATATAACACTCTAAAAGTTGCATGAAAATACAATGACATTACATTGAATTCAGCCTGGCAGAGTATGTAACATGCTGGTTGTTGCATTGTGTTATGGGGATGCTTTTCTTTAGCTTGGATAATGTTTGTCAGAGTTGATAGAAAGATGAAAAAAGATAAAGAACAGGCAATCCTCAAAAACCCAGCTGTAAAATTATCAAGGTTGGAGTGAAACAACTTCAAAAGTTTGTGTATGGGTTCTTATATTGTTTAAATGTAGGATTTTGCAGACAATAAAAATATGTTTGCACTTTGACCTGCTTATAGACATCACTAGATGGCCTGGTGATGTTTATGTATTGATTAGTGCTATTGTTGAATCCAATATGGCATATTTAACTGCATTTTAGACTCAAATGCTCCAACGTGCAAATGTTTTATGATGCAATGATTTTTCATATCCAAGTACTACTTTGGCACAGCTAAAGTCACGTCTTTAGAAACATGAAACTGTTGAGCACAAGCTGTTGCACATCGAAAAGTGACTGCATTAAAATGTTTTAAGAAACACGGAATGGTAGTCAGTGTAGTCAGATTGTTGCATAGCTGTGAGCCTTTAACTTACTTTTTTCTTTTTGTTAAAGCCACAGACAATTAGAGATCTACAAGAATCAGAAAAGAGAATCAGTGAGAAAGCAACAAAGGAGTTATTTTATTAAACAATAGGTATGACTTTCTCTCTGACCTTTAAAGCAAATTAGGTTGTTAAAGAGCCAATCTGATTAATTATTTGAAATAAATAAAAAAGAACCCTTGCTAAATATTTCATGCCCCTTAAAAACCACATAAACATCAATAGACAAGAGAATACTTTACTTTAAAAAAGTTAGAAAACTATATATAATTTCCATAAAATTTTACAATTATCCACTACTTTTAATTTCTATGGTCATAGAGTCCTAATCAAATACATTGAAATTTTTAGATGCAAAAGCAATGTATGTATAAAAAAGGAGTTGATGATGAAGAGTTTTAGGATTAACACCATCTGGGGTGCCTTCTAAATTAATGTTGGGTAATTATTCCCGGCTGTCAGAAATTGCGTGTAATTGGTAATGAGTGACCTCTCACAAAGCAGATACTGTATTTTACTACTTTTTTATGGCTATTAATGCCTGATTGTTCTTAGTAAGCTGTAACACAATTTCTCTTTCATCTCAACAATAAGGTAGAAAAAAGTAGAGGATTTGATCAGGCAGCCCCATGCCTCAGCTCTCACAGAGGATTTATCCTCTCTTGTTATGACTAATACTGTGCGGATTACAAGTTAGCGAGAGGTCACCTAGCACTTCTATTTCCTAGAAGCGAACCTTCAGTTGTGCTCTGGCTCATTTTCTTGCCCTGACATGAAAATGTACTGCTTGTCAGGGTGGTGAATGACAGGGTGTAGAAGACGTGCTCCTCCAGATCATTTGCCCAAGTCTTTCTTCAAAGCACTCTCCTTTGAACTGAGCTCAAACCTGTCAGTTCATCTAATTCAGGACAGAAATCTGCAGCTGCTGAAATAATGAATTAAGTTGACAGAATTATAAGAGCTTGCCTGCCCTGTCCGTCCAATGACACCACGCTGTTTTCAAATTCTGCCTGTGATTTAGCACCTCATCCAGGCAAGAGGAGGGAGCCGAATGTATTCATGGGAGAGTGGCGACTTGCAGTGACTCATGGCTTTTATGTAGTGATGCATGAACTACAAGAGACGCGAGAGAAAATTAGACAATAAGGAGCTTCTAATTTTTTTCTAGAAGACAATTAAAGTAGAATTTTTCTTGATTAAGATTTGTCCCTAGCTTCATCTATAACTGATCCCTTAGATCCTAATCCAATGAGTAATTGTCTAAAAGTTATGATTTTTCTTTAAATGAACTTTTTTATGTATGTTATTAAGCTTAAAACATCACCTAACTTTCACTGTTCTGGGTTTTTGTTATGGATTTTGCAATATAACCACAAAAATGCCATCTTCTTCCATACATAGAATTTTCTTAAAAAAAACATTAAGGCACCAGATTTTCAAAGAATCCAAATAAGAAGAGTTAAATTGCATAAGGAGAAAATAAATGCTTGTGCAATAAGTCTACTTGTTATGGGTAAACTACAAAGATTGTGTGTAAAAAAGGAAACGACATTAAGATGAGCAAATTGTACTTCTGACAAGTGTGAGATGAGATTGTGCCATTGTGTCAAAACATTAAAGGATATGATGATATGATCAATATTGTATGTTTTTATTTATCTATTTATTTTGTTAACATAAAACATTAAAACAAAACCTGTCAAGGTGACAAATGCAATCATGAATGAAAAGGGATAGAACGAAGTAAAAACTTATATCTATCTTATATATAGTCCACTTTACTTACAAGTAAAAGTGTTACAAGCAAATGTAAAATAATTATATAGAAGTTCATTTCAAAAGATTAAATATTAATCAGAAAATCTTTAACAGCTTTTTGGTCAATCTGGATATACTTCTATCAAATCAGCAAATAACCACCAAAAGAACATTGAAGGAGATTCACACTTATACAGGTCATGATTTTGGGGGAGGTTTTGGACTCAAAATCTGCACCTGGAAACAATTTAGGTTTGATAAATTATTTTTTTGGCTGGTAAGTATTTACATTTACATATCCTCCACCCAATGTTCTGCATGATTTGCTGTTAAGAATGTGATCTCAATATTCATGAAGACATATGGAAAATGTTCAAGCCTGCTGTTTTGCTCGTTTTTTAACATGAAATATGATTTGCACCAGCTTTGGTTGTGTTAACTAGTTTGCACGTGTTTAATACATGCAAACCCTTTGAAGAGAGTCCTTAAGTGTTTTAAAGGTTGAAAAGGATTACCAAAATGGTTTCTAATTATCAGATACAAGAACAATTGGAATCATTTTTTTTCTAATAAAATAACTTTTTTGCTTTATTAAGAATTATTCAAAAGTTTACATAGGCTAAAAGTACCAAGATATTAAATGTGTACGTCATGGCGTTTCAACCTTCTTTTAATTTACATTGAATTCTATGATATAACTGTAAGGACACCTGTAGATGAATATTAAGGCAGCAGTTTCAATATATTACTGTTTAGTCTAACACCAAAAAAGAATGTAAAGGAATTGACCAAGAAATCTGGTTTTTGCTAGGCCTGGAACTTCCAGATGCCTTGGTTCAACCACATTTACCGATATACTGGGAAGTAACTAACTTTGCTACAGACTCCAAAAATACCTGTACTGAAATGCTTTTACCAATAATTTGATATCATAGGTTTCAAAATAAATTTTTTTAACAGTGGTAATCCACTCCAACCAATAAAGTTAACTCCTTATAGGGTTGATTCACAGATCCTTAGCAACAGCATTCCTGTGGCTTAAGTAGCACTAAGCCTCTCACTGCACCCTTTGATGTGGCTGTCAGAGCAGATTTGTTTCCCCCTAACACATTATCTTTATGTCCACTTACATAAAGGGATGAAAGAGACTGAGGTTTACACCTCTACACGTTTTTATGTCGTGATTAAATTGTGTTGCCCACAATTTTCCAGGTGATGTGAGACAAACATGTTGTCAGATCGTCCAAGGAGGTCTGACATTGTAGCTTAATTTGATTTGTGCAAAGTGATGTCAGTCTTCTTTCAGGTCAACTGAAGCCTGTGGTGAATTCTGACCTCAGAAAAAGAGATGCGGGCCAAGTTATTATTGTTTTGTAAATAAACAATCCTTGGACTTTTTTCACATTTTTTGTTGCACAACAAAATTCTTGCCAAAAAACAAAACCTAATCCAAAATTTGACATAAATGTTAGACACGCCTGTTCCCTTTGTGGAGTGCGTAATGGCTAAGGTAGCCCAGGCTACATTTAACCTGGGAGCTAACTTCTAATAATGGTTGTTATAGATTCACTAATACAATGCAGCTAATGCAGCTAACTGTCTGCTAAGAGTAAAAATGCACTTAAAGCCCACTTTGTGGTTGAATGTTTTCTGTGCTCTCATGTGGGAATTAACTAGAATGTGGGAATTAACTAGAATGGTACCTGTTCTTTTTCAGACAGCCCCATCGACTCCGTCTTTGGCCCTTTGTCTCTGGAGGAAGTGTCTAAATGTGGCACAGCACAGGAAGTTTTGGGTTGTTGCCCCCCTGAAAGAATTAAACCTCTGTTCTGGTGCTTGGCATCAGTTAAACAGGTCTTATTGGGGAGGTTTCCACTGCAGCGACAAGCAATTTATCAGTTTGCTGCAGTTATCTTTAGATATTAATGTTCTTATTTGAAGTGCTGTAATGAGATGTTTACTGCCATATATAATTCCACAATAAATAATTTAATCACTTATGGCTAATGGGTTAGTGAATAAGTGCTTCTTTATAAAAACCAATTCGAGTGGAAGACAGCAGTACTACATTCCTCTCTGATTAGGTCTGTTTTTTTTTTAACTGGGATATAAAGAAAAGGTATCCAATTTTCAATTGAAGTCCATTTAGTCAGAAGGGAAAAGTCCATGGTGGCAAATATTGTTCTGACAAACTTATGTTTTAAAGAAAAACTCTGACAGTTCATTTGTATCCATACATGGTCATGATCCATACCTGTTATCATTAACTGTTTTTAGTTACTCCCTTTATTATTGAAGTCTTTACCCTTCCTTTGGCCTTTTGTCTGGACCTTGGATGTCATTCCGTTCCTGTCAGTGTGTTTTCTCCGTGTTTCATGTTTGTTCTTTTTTCATTAAGATATATCCACTAATAAGATGTCCTGTTACCACTTCGGTCCTTTGTAACAGCAGCCTTGACAGACCATCATGAGGACAAGAGGCAATCACCTTTGAGGTACAGTAACTCTATGGGTGGGTGAAGAAGAGTTCAAGATGAGAAGACACCAGCCTCAAAGGAGTGGTCTCTTTCTTTGGTCCCAAGGCTTCTCTAGAGCCTGATCTACACACCCTTAGTAAATGCATAAATGTGATGCTAAAAGTATAAGTGTTTAAAAAAGATTCAGAAGACAGCATACTTTTTCTGTCCTAATTTCAGATGTCTTCTGGGGCAGAATTAAATTTATGATTTTATGATAGATCTGGTCTGTAGACATTATCTTGTAATAATTTCTATGTTTTGGTTCCATATGTGATGTTGACAGTCTCCCGCTGGTGGTCAGGACCACTTCCATCATGAAACGCTAATTTGCAGCTTTTCTAAAGCTGCAGTTGTTGTGGCTACTTGCAACTGTATTTTTGGCAACCACTTTTTTTCTTGGTTTGTTTTGTGTGTGTGTCAGAATTTATGTATTTGCAGTAGGTTTTTTTGTTACCTAGTCGGCTTTTATGTTTCCATGATTTTTTAAAATTTGCTGTGAAAATATCTATTTGTACAGTGCTTGCACCCCTGGTATACAATAGCTGCATGATTGCAAAAGCCTGATAAATCAACTGTGATACAAAGAAACAAAAACAGAAAAGCCGACTTTTCTGCCATTTGTTTAATTTAAGAGATGCAATAATTGGTTCAGTTTCTTAATTATTTTTCAGCAATTTCTTGCACTGGCCTTCATAATACTAAAACAACTTGTTATCACAACCTCATTAAATAAACATATTTTCCCTCTTTATGTTTGGCTAGATGTACTTAGGTTTTCTCGTAAAATTAAAAGACTGCAAGACGGAAAAATCTTAACGACTATAACATTCAAAGAGATTGCTTTGTCGTATTTATCAAGTTTATCACATCTGCGGCATAAAGAGAGCTATTGAAGTATTTTTTACCTCAGCCAATACTTTAACAAAACATTTGTGAATCATTCCGAGCTTCTTATTTGCTAGACCTCAGAGGTACACTTTTTGGTTGAGGTCATCATAGCTTCAAATAACACATACATTTGTTATTCACTTTGTCTTCTGCAGCTCCCAGGAGGTCCTTAAAGTTTAACGCATCATCACATATTTTACTGACAGTCTATCGTCCCCCAAATCCAAGGCGGTGATATATCACTGTGAGAATTTCTCTCCCGCTGCAGAAAAATGGTTTCTTTATTCCCTCTGATAATAACTTTGAGCACTGACAGAAAGCGTAGACTTGCTAAGGCTTTCTCTTAACATGAAAAGTGAAGGAAATATATATCTTTCCATTTTAAACATCAAGAAAGTAAGATAAAGAAAGGTCTTAAAGTTACACTGCAAAAAGCTGTTTAGGTTCGAGGCCAACACTGACAACTCAAAAAAGATAGTTGTGCTTTATTTTATTCTAGATACGTTTTTTAAGCAAACATATATACCATGTCACATTAAGTTTATGTTTAATTTAGAACTAGATGTGTTGAATTCAAAACATTTTTCTAAGCAACGTATGAGTATGCATTTTGGTTTAGGGTACCTCCTAAAGATGTTCAAATGCTTTGAATGTGATGACCCACATGATGTGTACCTATGGTGGTAGGTCGAAGAAAAATGCAACGTCAATTATTTATTTATTTATTAATAACTTTGCATTTGTTTTCAGCCTCAATAAAACATCATTTTCCTGCAATTAAAGATATGGATAATTTGTGCGACGTATGCCTTAACCAGCCTTGAAAATCTACAGACTGCCATGTTTGCTAGTTTTGCTTTGAAAATAGCCCCAGTTCAGTCTTAGTAAATGAAATGCATCTTTGATCATTCATTTATAATTCACTGCATGACAATCAAAGATTGTCATTTGGATTAAGGACTGGATTTTGACTGGGCCATTGTTACATAAGAAGATACTGTACATAAGAACATTCTTATGTATTACAATCATTGTAGCTTTTGCTGTATGGTGAAAGCCATTTTCCTTCTGGAAGGTGAACCTCTGCCTCAGTCTCCAGTCTTGTGTGGTTTCTAAAGGTTTCGCTTTCAGGTTTGTCCTCCATTTTGCTCTATCCATCACTACATCAATGCTGATCAGCTTTATTTCCAGGCTAAGAAAAAGGCAACCGGCAGCATTATTCCACGACCATCACGTTTCACTGGGTGGAGTGAGATGTTTGCCGTGCAATGCCAGTTTAGGGTCACACATACTATCTTCCATTTTGGTAAAAAAGAGAAACAACTTTGCCCTCAGTATACCAGAGAGTCTTCTTTATGTTTCTGTGTGTTTTCTTTTTCATTTTTCTAGAAACAGCTTTGTTCTTTCCACTCTTCCATGAAAGACAGATTATTTTAGTAGACAGCTAACATCTGGCATCTCAAATGATCATCCACCTGAGCTTTGGATTTCTGCAGCTTTGATTTCTGCAGCTGTTCCAGAATTATAAACCTCTTGGCAGCTTCTTTGGACAGTTTCAGTGAATGGCCATGTGTTGGGAGGGTGGCAGTTTTATTACACTGTTTCTACTTTTAAACAATACCTCGAACAAAGCCTTGTGAATATTCAGTGTTTACGATATTGTTTTACAACCTTACTGCATGTGTTCTTTGTTTGCCATGATGCTGTTCTCTAATATGTTCTCTTAGATAAACCCACTTTTTTATTCCATTTAACAGTCATGCCTTGATTTGGATGGGGTTATCATAATGCATACAATACACTGATGCTAGAAGCTATAATATTAAATAGGTAAAAAGTTCAGATTTTATGGAGAAGTTTTTGGTATGTTTATTCTATGCTTGCCTTTTTAAACCCTGTGAAGAATGTTTGCCTAACTATAACTAAAATCTAAGATAGTTTGATAGTTCATCCCCAGAGGGCCCACAACAAAAAGCCAACTTGTATCTTTTAGTGCTTTAACAAACAGCATGCCTTAGCTCTGCAGGACCATCTCCCCCAGAATTCTTTGATGTAGACCTTATAATCAAGGCTTTCGTTTAGGGATGTGAAAGCATTCAGTTTGAACATCCTCAGTAATTTCTCACCACTAACAGAGCTACTGGCTGCCTTCTGTGTTAAGTGCAATCTGAGTTTTAGATCAGAAGGCCTTGCTTGAAAGTGTTGGTCATGCATGCAAACACGGGGGTGCCATGAAACCATGCCTTTTGTCTGACACACAATAGCATTTCAAGCACTGGGGAACAGCTTGGATCTCCATAGAACTGGCATTACTTTCATGTTAAGTGACACTGAAGGCAATAGAGTGACCAGCTTTTCTCATACGCTCTCGCCTTTTTTCTTCTCTAGTTTTCCTGAACTGCTGGATTGGGACATTATTTCATATTCCTTTTAAAGTGGTGCCAAGCTATTCACACAGTCACAGCTTTGATCATGGCCGCGATTTGCAGAGTGTGGCCTGACGGCTAATAGTCTACTGGTGGAGCTCACCCTGTTAGAACACTGTGCCAGTCAAACATCTTCAATACAACATGACAAAAAAAGCAAAGGGTTGTTTCAGTCCTCTAAATATTTACATGACAGCATATCAGTGCAAAAGGATTTGGATTTATATGGCATCAAAAAGTAGAAACAACATTCACAACATAGTCTTCATTCGAGATCTTTGATAAAGCAACATATTTAGTTGAGACACTTTTGATAAACAACATGGCTTTTAAAAAAGTTTGCAAACATTTTTTATCTGTAATTCACTGACTAAAATGTTTTAATCTGATATGTCTTTGTAAACAGAAAATATGAATTTAAAAAAAGACCATCAATATTTTTTTAGCAGAGTGGAAAATATTCAATTTAATGGGTGTTTATATCAAAAATAAAAAAGTAGATTTGATTAGTTTTGGATACTGGTTTTATTATAGAAGTAACTTAGAGAAAAGAAAAAAAAAATCTACACCTAATCCTTTGAACAACACAACAAAAAGGTAAAACATCAACAGTTTTTTATTATTAAATCACGCCTCTGCAGTCATGTAGTTTGTATAACCAACTCATACATTTCTTGAATGCATTTTTAATTTATGTAGATTTGTTCAGAGTACTCAGCAGAACTTTACACTAAGGCTTTAATCTATCTGTCTGTCTGTCTGTCCGTCTGTCCGTGTGTATATAAATATATATATATATGTGTGTGTGTGTGTGTGTGTGTATAGTTATACTGTTTTTGTCTTTTAGTCTTTCAATAAAGAAGTAACCAAGCTTAATGGAGCTTCTGAACAAAAATTTCATTGAGCAACACTTTGAGGAGATCACTGAAATCAGATGTTTTCTGTAATGTTCAGGAAATGTTATGTAAGACTTCTGCCACTGTTGACTGGTATGTAGGCTCACTATTCATCAGCAGAGTACTTTAAGTTGTCAGGGAACAGTTTGTTTCGTTGAATTGTTTTAAAAAATGCAAATATCTATCTATCTATCTATCTATCTATCTATCTATCTATCTATCTATCTATCTATCTATCTATCTATCTA
>JAUZNJ010030569.1:0-14708 GCA_034780135.1 Jordanella pulchra
TCCATCCATCCATCCATCCATCCATCCATCCATCCATCCATCCATCCATCCATCCATCCATCCATTTTCTCCTGCTTGGTCCATCAGCGTCACAGTTGGGCCGGTGCCTATCTCCGGCAGTCTAAGGGCGTAAGGTGGGGTACACTCATCCAGTCTGTCACTGGGCAACAGAGGTAGACTCTATCATCTGGTAATAGTTGCTAAGGTGGTCAAAATAACACAATATATAATGGCAAGGATAAATAAGGTGTGTCATGGCCGATAAAGCTTTTAAATGTTGTTTGATGTTTTTGATGACAGGGCCCCTTGACTTGCAGACCAAGGGGATGGGCCCCCTTCACAACAAGGGAGACTGGAGGGTGTGATCTACTGTAACTCCACAGCCTCCTGTGGAAGGACTCTGCCGGGGTGCAGGAGAGAAGAATCCAACAGAGAATGACAGAAACTTTTTTGATTGGTTAATATTTCTTTGTTAGGAGGAGAATTTGAGATTTAGGTTAACTTTAAATAGCTTTGCTAAATTGAAGTTATGTAGGTTAAAGATAATGGTAACACTAAAGTCAAATTTACTAGTAGGTTACAGTTTAGATGTAAATGATGGACAGTATTAAATACGAGCCTTGCATAATTTAAAAAGGTTGGAAATCCAGTGGTGCATATCAGTGTACACTTGGGCAAATCATCAAACAGCTAAGTTCCCTATAATTGATGTAAGGATACATGCAAGTTGTTACAGCTACAGTCTGTGACATCAGTTGGTAGCATTTTAAGAATGTGATTTATAACTCAGGCACAAGGTAATGTTTGATAAGGTGTTAATATTGTAAGATTGTACAGGTGTGTGAAAATGTAAAACTAGTTCCCCAATGAGCAGATGAGCCGCCCTAAAGAGCAGGAGAACACAGGTCTCAGGTGTGCCGCTTGTAGGCAGGGTTCACCCTGAAAAAAGGTCGGCTCTGTTCTAGGAACTCCTCTGAAACCTCTGTAGATATTTCCACAAAGAGGAATACTTCAAATCGTGAAGAAGGTTGTGGAAAACAGTGAGCATCATCTTCAAAAGATTTTTAAAAAACAACATTGTGTCTTTAGTAAGAGACTTCTACAGGTAGGGTCCAAGACAGACCAATACAGAAGCTCCTTCCTGCCTACAGCTTTCAACACCTACAACAACTGGTTAAAATCTATAAGCTACTGTAGCATTCACTTTCCCTTCGGGATAAATAAAGTATCTTTGAATTGAATTGAATATATACAGTTCTGCTGTTAGGGGTCTGTAGAGTACAAAATGTCTTGTCTAAGAACAAGTGTTTGTTCTTCCCAGTTTGACTACAAAGCACCAGTTTCTGTTTTTTATTTAGGTGTGCTGCAATCCAAATGTTTTGGTTTTGGGTCAAAATTCCTCCTGTCATTTCAACTGCTGTTCACAAAGCAACTCTGAGCATGGAGTGGAGCGTGGTCATAACAACTATGAAAAGCCATTATCAGTGAAGCACCGATAATAACAAAAGGCAACAAGAAGGGCCTATTTCACATCACTGGAACTAGAGATTTTAATGAAGAATTATAAAAAAAATATTAGAGACTGTGTTTAAAAGACAGAGAAACAGTGCTACAGCTGATAAGGACAGGAAGATGGCAGAGAAGAAGACTGCTGCTCGAGTTAATGAGAAAGTTTACATGTAGTCTGTTAGGGCAGGCCGTTTTGACATTTTTTAAAAGTGTTCTCCTCTCTGTTGTTCCATATATAGATCACCATAATAGGATTCCTCTTGGTCAAAATCACATTCCTAATCGGAATTATAATAACTATTTTTCTAAGTTAAGTTTTTGCCAGCAGAAACTGAATTTCAGAATATCAAAAGACAAAATTACACTTGGAAGAATTGAGTTTCATATACCCTAGAAATATTTTCACATTTTAAGGGGCAGTTTTGAGATTTATTAACTTGACTGAATATGTACACATGATATTTCAAAAACATTTCTGCGTAGTCAGAATAATTCAAATTATGAGCAGTGACAGTAGGAATATGGAGGTTTGAAATTCATTTTTTAGGCATCCAAAATGTTTATTTTTTATATGAAAAATGTAATGCAGTTTGAAACATTCATTTAGTCACATACAAAATGTTTTTCTTTTTTATTTTATATTATTAAAAATACATATTCAGAATAACTAATAAACATCAGAACAGGCTGCCACAGCCTATCGTGATCATGTCAGCATTACGAGGGAAACTAGTTTACTGGTTGAATGGTAGTGGATCAGTTCATTCTATTTAGGTGCAATCACCTATCAACAGGTGAAGATTTAAAAAAATGTTGTTCAAACAGGTAAGAGTTGTCCATCATCTCATGCGGTCCCTCCTCATTTTGATCCTGTCTTTCATCACACAGTAAATACTAAGCGGCTGTCTGACTCTGCAGTTGTTTTCTATGATGCTGTTATCACACATCAAAGTTTTCTCTCTGATATCAAGTTTTGTTAAATCCCTGTTAAAGAAGTCTATGTAATACTGCAAATGTGAGGCAACATAAGGTGGATGTATGTGATGGATTGTGAGGTGAAACAGTAGCGATCATAAAGGTAACTTTCTGATATAAAGGGCATTTATATGCTGTCTGAGGATCCTCTCCCTATAAATATTTAATTTTCTGTTATTTAATGCTGATCATTCTTTAATTGGATTTTTGTCTAAGGGACATGGTATGTTTGTGTTTTTAACACCTAATGTGTTTAGGAGACCTAATGACTGATTTTGTTTTATTGTTTGCACAAAACTATGACAAAACTCTACAGATTGAATCAAGAAATAAAGGGGGAAGAAACAGAGGGCACTGAGTTTATTGAGGAAAACCTGCTCTTGACCAGGTTAGGTCAAGGGAGAATGTTTCTATGGTAACAGACACAGAGGTTGAGTAAACTCTCTAAGTGAAACGGAAAACTCAGACTTTCCCTGATTTCAGGTTTAGAAAAACTTATTTCAGTAAATCTGCTTTGTGAAATGAAAGATTCCAACAAGATGCAGACATCATAATAGCTGATCAGTCATGTGAATTAAATGCTCACCACTTATGACTCAATTTGGCACATGTGTTTTCATCTCCCATTTAGCACATTTTTTTCGAGAAGAAGTTAATCTGAAATTTTCCATTACCATCAAACTTTTCTAAAGTTATACTTCAAAATTCGCTAAATATGTGGAGACAATTACATTTTAAGCACCCTTGGGTGAATAAAGCTGTTGTGTAAGTTGAGTTCAGTCCATTTACTGTTGACAAGTTTAGAGCAAAAGTCAAAGCTGATTCTGCCAACTCCAATAGCAGTGAATGCGGAAAATAGTTTACACATGTTTATTACAATTCTTCCTTCTGCACAATTTTTATTTAAGATTTACCAAAATAAAATGTGTTTATTTTATTGAAATAACTGTTTCTTTTTTACAGTATAAGATATGGAGCTCTGAGAAGTAAAAATATCCCTACAATTTGACTGCTGTTGGCTATCTAATCTATTGCAAGCGTTACTTTAAAAGGCATGTGACTTTTACTTTTTAGAGAGTTTTATTTAAAAGCAAAAAAGCTGACCAGCTCTATTAGTTATGTTTTTGGAAGAGAGATATACTAGAACACAGTTCCCCTCCCCCAAACACCAGATTGCTATATTTGTACAAACAAGCTGGCCTTTTTTTCAGTGTTCCTGTTGCAGTAATCCGTGCACTAAACCGCCTTTACAAGAAAAGGCTTATGATGCGAACCTTGTCATATTCAGCACCTGTCAGCAAAATAACCACTGTACCAGGCCAAGTTGGGAAAGTGGCCCATTCATTATCCTAATCTCATTAGTTAAGATCTGTTAAGTAGAGACTGGTTTTAATGCATGCTTTTTTCCTTTTAATTATTGGCCATAAATACAATGGAGTGCATTAGGGCCTGGGGACGAAGAGCAGAGCGGCTCCTAATAGATTAGGGGACAAGCACATTATCTAAATGTACAAATCTAACTAATCATGAATCAGCCATAGCCATGTTAGCTTTGAGACATCAATTGCAGTTTGACATTTGACCCCGGCTTTAGCCTCTCATAATTATCTGGGCAAAGTGACGTCAAGATTACATCAGGGTGCTTGAACAATCTGCCTACTTTACTTCCCGTAATGATTAGGACCATGGTGCTGTTTCTAAAAGAAAACAGATTTTTTTTTTCTAAACTGCTTTGTGGTTAATCATGTTTGGTATTAATTTTAGGATTAGATTTGAAAGCCTGATTAGAAAACTGTGCTGTAATTCTGATGATCTCAGGGGAGAGTTTTTTTGTTATTGTTTTTTTCCCTGTGATCAGCCTTTGTAATTTACATTTCTTTCTTTTCATTTCAGTTACATGTGCAGTTTTTCCCCTCCTACTGTAATTGGAAAATGTGCACATAGATTCTACTAGTGATTTGTGACCATAGTGTTTGTCAGCTTAGACTTTTACGCAGTAGTGGGAAGCTGATTTCCAAAGGCGAAATCAACAATACACTGTTCAGCCATGTATCCTGGCACATAGGAACCAAGATGGTTGAGATCCACTAACTTGGGCTGTATATTATTAACCTACTAACAGCTTCATGACATAAAAATACCCAAATATTTTTCTTCAATAAAGGAAACAGTTTCAGATTATATTTTACTAAAGCGAATCAATAAAAAATATTCTGCTGGATTTGAACAAAGCTGATTAACATTTAGAAAAGTAAAAAAAGCAATCCATTAATACATAATTATAATCGGTAAGTTAAATATAGTTGGAACTCTGGCAAATCTTAGAGAAGAGCAGTGAGACTTACTTCTGTAAATAAAGCTGTGTTTCAATTTCTGCTTAAAACTATTCTAAAGATAACAAAATGCACACAAGTCTTTAAACAAACTTATTTTTTATGCTTCATATATAGATGTTCACAATTAAAAAAGACCAAAAAAACATTGTGACAGAGAACCTGTGTTTGCACCTGCAACTTCTTTTTTCCACTGTTCACAGCAAAAAAAAAAATCCACCTCATAGCTACCATGTTTGAAGCAAACTCTTTGATTTATAAAGTGGTTAAAATTCTTTTTGGTAAGATTTAGGCCTCATTTTACAACCAGCTAACTGGTGATAAAGCATGCACTTAGCTGAAATATCAAAAAAAGGTCTGTTAAAAGATGAATTAGAGTTAGCCCACAACCTGAGCAACATGCTCTCTTTAGGATATTTCTTACCAGTGTTATATAAGTTTACATGTAACTTTTTTTCTGCATAGGTTGGCTTTAAGCATTAAAGCTACATCTGTGTTTAGCAACATGTCGCCAACATGTTGTAGCAACTCTCTGAAAACAGGATGTTTCCATTTTAAAGCAGACAGATATTTGGAGACAGAATCCAAGTTGCTGTAATATAAAACAGAAAGAGAAAAACTTTTATTGTGCAGTATAGGACAACATGTAATATTCGTCACAATAGTGAAATGTAACACATATTTTAATTATAAACTGACTGCTTTTATGAAAGGACAGACTGTTTTTTCACTTCCATATGATGCACAAACCCAACTTACAGTATGTTATGAGAGAAAATCATTTTTAATTTGCAATCAGTGTTTTGTTGTGATTAATCGTTTTTTTGTTCTGTTTTTAACTATTTTTAGTAATGGTTGGTTATTGAGTATTTTGCTCTTTATTATGTGTATTATATCATTGTAAAACGTGTTTGTCAGTGTTAGGATGTGGTCGGCAAAGCTAGTGTTGGCAAAACAGCAATTTTTGAACTACGGAATCGTAAATTCACTAGAGATAAAAAGCCATTTTAATTATGATCTTAGTTCTTTATTCCAGTTGCCCTTTACTTTTATTGTAATAATGTCTGCTCAAAAAGTGAGGAGTCAGCTAATCTAGATTATAATCTGGCCAAATTGATATCTCCTTCAAAGCACCTGTCTAACTTTAATATAGATTAATACTTTTATTACATATCAAAGTCACACACACACAGCAAATTGTGTAAATTACTCCACCATGGGTGATCTATACTCACTGGTTGTGATGGAGTACGGCGCCCTCTCAGGTTCTTTTACACAAGTTATTCTTTTCTAAACAGACAGTAAAAAGTCTTGTTCCATTTTTCTATGAGATTTTCAGTACTTTGATTCTCATGCAGTGTTTTCCCATCTCCACAGCTGTATTTATTAAGCCCCTAAAGGGATTATAAGCTTTCAGCATCCCCGTACATTAAGATGGCTGCTTGAAACTGCAAACTGTTCATGCGCAGTAATTACTGTCTTATGTTAAGATGTTAAATACAGGTGATATATCTACTGCCTTTCCCTTCTTTTTAATTACTGTACATCTGACAACATGTGTATATGTGAGTACATTAACTTCCTGTCAGCCACCTCTTCATCATTATCAGGCTGCCCCTCACATCACAGGCTCTTTCATTCAAAGCAATTATTGTCTGGCCAACATGTGGGGATAAATGTCTGGGAGCAGCAGGTCATAACTGGGATATTGTATTGGCCATATTAGCGAGTCAATGCGAGCCCAGGGCAGGTTGATTTAATTACACTATTATACATAAGCTTGATTAGGCCTGCTTTTTCCCTGGAGCAAATACAGACTGTATGTCATAATTATAATAATGGGGCAAAGGATGAATGGTTCAAAGTAATATCTCTTTGTGGTTTGTCACTATTAATCATAGCAGGGAATTTTTTTCGGTGCATCCTTGCAATGGCCCGCGGTTCTGATTGTATTGAATCTTGGTAGACTGTAGGGATGCAATAAAAAATTATGTTCAACTATCAGCTGAAGACAGTAATGGAAAAACACGTGAAACCAATCTTAACTCATTTTTATAGAAAAAATGAATAGGAAATTTGCTTTCAGACCAAATTCACCCTAAAGCTTATGCTTTAAAAAGAATAGATGAATAAAATATTTTTCCCAATTTTCTCTCAGGATTTAATGAACTACTCTAATCAAAGCAAACTACTTTCGAGCAAAGTCTTAAAATACGTGAATAAATAAATTCAGGGTTTTTTTGGGGAGGGGGGATTTATTGTTCAATTAAGAGATACACCCTAAATCTTACACCTCTTTAAAAATGAAAATAATTAATTTGGAAATGCTGTTTAGAGATAATTTACATATAAATGTGTTTGAAATAAAAATACAAAAGGAAAAACAAGAAAAAAAAAAACAATACAAATACAACACAGTGATAAATCACACCCTGAAGACTACAATTTAGAATGAAAATGGAAAACAAGCTGATTACATTCAGGGAAGAGCTTCTTTTGACCTTTTTTTCATTGCAATTGTTTGGGCCCTAAAAGCTGGTTTAAGGTTTACTTTCTGAACTCTGTCCATGTTTACTTCTTTTTAATCTCCAACAACATGTATTTAAGTGAGATTTGTTGTTTTTATGTGAAAAGCTATATTCAGCTGACAGGGCAAATGACAAATGATCTTTGTTAACTGATAATAGTGCAGAACTGATTTAAAGTGTAATCAGTTGTATAAAATTGGTTTTAATTAGTCTGTATTAGAGTTGATTTGCAAACAACTTATTTTTTTGCTTGTGCATAGAAATACACCTATCCCCTGATAAAAGCAATACATTTTTGGTCTTTTCTTTTATTTTCTATTTAGAACCCGCATCCCTGCTAAAATTTCCAAATAAATAATAACATATATGTATTATACAAACACAATTAAAATCATTCGCATGATAGTAGAATAAATACCCATAATATGATGAAAAATAATAGTACTTCTCAGGTCAACATTGTCCTACAGAATTTCCCTAAAATAATACATGTGAAGGAAGAGTAATGTTGACCATTGTCGTACGCCTCACGGTAATTCCAGTTTTGACCACACGGTGGCAGCAAAACCTGTTTGACCTCTCACGAGTTTTAGTTTGCTTTCACACTTGAAAACCCCAACATGTTTGGTAGCATAAGAGCATGTAATAAATCTCATTGAAGTAGCTGACAACAGCTGACACCAGGACAAGAAAAAGACTCTGCTTCTCTCTACTTACTCTGTTTCAGGGGTCCTTAAATAGCCCCACACCACGCTCTGCATGTGTATTAGTTGTGTATCACACGGGCGGCTGATGGACATAGATGCTCATTACCAGTTAGTGTTGCTTCACAAGAGACCAATCTATGGGAGGAAGAACATCACTCAAAACCAAACAGACTTGAATGAGGAATGAATCAAAACAGAAAAGAAAATGTTGCCGTACAAATGGAGTATCACTAACAGGAAAAAAATCCCTATACATCATGAGGTATATATTTATATCATAATGCAGTATTTTACAATGCTAAAATTTTAAATTGAAAGTAACGTTCACTTGATCTGCCCAAATATGTGCTTAGTAGGAAAATACCTGGTTCAAATATTTCTCCTCCTCTGTCATCTCTGCTTTTATGATATTACAAGGTCTGCCTTTAATTAATGTCTACAAAAAAGCAGTACTTGACTTTTAGGTAAAATATGTTACCCCCCCCCCACCACCACCACCTCCCGCACTATCAAATTCCCTTTTATTTCACACACTCTGCATCTGAGGAATGTGCCATAATGCTGCATAATAGCAACAGTCACTGAGCATTAGGCCTGAGAGAAGGAGAAGCAAAAGGAGAAGTTCTGCCTGAAGAAACGCAGCCTGGTCTGTCTGACTTAGCAGGTGCTTTCTGGATAAAAGGGTTCAGCACACAGTGACATTTTCAATTGATTTACGCGAAGCACCCCTGCAGTGCTCACACCAGAAGACAAACAGATCCAAGCAGCTCCTCTGGGGCATAGATTTCCAATTGGCAAATATTTTCTTGGTAAATGCAAATTCACTCTAATTAAATGTTCAGATAATTGTGGTACGTAATAAAGAACATGTACTACAGATGGTGTGAGATTCTACTTTTTCTCTTTGCAGGATATTTATATATAAAGGGTTGAAGAAGTTGTGAAGAAATGGATGAATTAAAACTTTTCATATAATTTCCATTATTAAAACATATATTTTGGTGATGTCTTTATATGTATTTGAGGACTTCAAGTATCAAAGAGTGGTAAAGTTACACAATTGAAATCTTTTACATAGCAAGTTGTGCTTTCCGAATATCAGTTCTGTTATTTTTGTACTGTTTAGAATGTCATGTATTACATTAGCTGAATTTTCAATGTCTCATTAGAGAGGAATCTCTTGGAAAAGACTTGATATTTAGCTTGATTAAAAAAATAATAAACCAAAAAATAATAAACATCAAAATAAAATTTCTGGGTTGAAATTCTGTTGCAATAAATCTCTTAACCAGAAGATGGCAGCAGCATTTCACAAAAAAAAAAATTATCACCATAGTGGAAAAAGAGAAAAAAAAAACAAGCAATCTTTTTTCACTGCCTTTAACATTTTGGCGATTTACTAAAGGTTCTATTAAAAAAACACCACATTGCATAATCTTAGGGTTTATGTTTTATCCTTATAAAATCACAGAAAATATCAGAGATAATGTAAGGACACAGGAGTTTAAAGTAGGATTAGGTCATCATCATCAACTTTATTTCTTTAAAAGAACTAACGGCTGGAAAAAAAAGTGTTAAAGTGTTAATAAAATAATTAAACACAATAAAATAAAGCACAAACATATAAAATAGGGCATTAATACAAGTAGTTTTAACTAAATAAACAAGTTTAGAACAATTAAGTGTTAAAAGCTAGGGAATAAGAGTAAGTCTAAAGCCAGATTTTTAGATACAACAGTAAAGGAGCCTCCCTATGGTGCAGTGGGAGGATATTTAATAAAGGAGTAGCAGTGATAGAAAAGGCTCTCAAGCCTCTGAACTTCCTCTTTAACTCCGGTGCCTGCAGGAGATGCTGTTCTGATGACCTGAGGGACCGAGGAGACAAGTCGGGCTAGGTTAATCAAATAATATCCCAAACTTTGGATGTCTCACAGAGCACTGTTAATTCGTCAGTGACATAAAGGTTAGACCATAACTGCAAACCTACCAAAAACTTTGCTTTCTATCTAAATTGAGAGGCCAGGTGAGAAAGACATTAGTCCTTAATTGCTTTGTCATCCTCTAACCTGCATTTTGCTGAGCAAATGGCCAGCCATTAGGTTGAGCAGGCAGTTAAAGGGTTAAGGAACCTGAAAGGTCTATGCTTACCCTTGAGAAGCTGTCACCAAAACAGCTGTTAGTCGTGCAATACAAATCCGGTATAGCAGAGTGTTAAAATGGAAACCATTGCTGAGAAAAAAAACAATAAGAACTTAAAAGAAACATATGAGACATAAAAATGTTGATGATTCTCTGGTCTAACAGACATTGCAAAATACTTGAGACAGGGGCAAACGATGGTCTCCTTACAACAGGACAATGAGCCGAAATATACAGCCAGAACCAAAATGGAATGGCACCATTCACAATCCACTAATAGAGATGAAGATAGAGCTATTTTGCAAAGACCAGAACAAAATGCAATTTTAACTGTAGCCAAATGTGTCTCTGAAAAGTACAGAGTGAGTGGCGCCGCTAATATAAAAAAAAAATGCACACCACTTTTCATTCTATTTTTCTTTAAAATATGTTAATAACATATACACCTTCCCCTCAGCTTCTCGGGTACACACTTCTTTAAGTTGGCCTACCAAGGTTTACCCAAATTACATATATTGGGTTGTTGTTGTAACAAAACACAGTGTAGGAACAGTTTAAATGTTAAACCATCAAAGATGTAGAAAATCATCAATCCTCTTGGTGACCATGTCATTTTACAAGGTCCCCAGGAGAAAACACACTCTACACACAAACATCTACTAATACACAACATTGTACATTGCTAAAATATTCCAAAAGGACAAAGATCTAGAGCCTGACCAATGGAAAAGTTAGAAATTTCATTAGTCTGGGGGTCTTCTCACTCATAGCTAAGCATAGATTTCTGGGAAGTGGAAGAACCTTTGCCTTGAGTCACTCCCAATTGTGGGTCAGAGCTGTTTCGGGCTGCTGGAAGAAAATTATGTCAGAGGGGCCACCATGGTGTGCATGTTCTCAGTGAGAGTAGCAGGAATTCCCTCTGACAAGGCCTCACCTTTATTCTCATCCAGCCCTGCGGACCTGGGGGATAGGTGCTTGGGGTAGATGATGTATGAAATTATATTGTCCAGATGTTTTTATACATGCATCAATAACTGCAAGGAAAGAGAGAGCTATTATATTTGGCAACAACCACAGAAATCCCTGGCTTTTATTGTAATTCTATGTAACAGTAGTAGTAAACTCTTTGGGGGTGCCAGGCATTGTAGATTTCTCAGAAAATTGAAAAATGTTCGTCCAGCTTGTGTTGTCTGTTGCTTTATATTGTTTGTTTTATTTTGGCAGCAGGTTAGGTCTGGACCTTGTTTTATGACCAGATGTTTTATCAGTTCAGTCGGTTTCCCAGAAGTGATACCATGAACAGTGTGGCAAAATTGTGACACACAGGAGATGCTGAGTAACACTGCCTCCTGCTGCAAGGAATGACAGCCCAACAAACCATGAATGCTTGCAGGATTTATTCCTTAATGGTATCTATTCCTATGGTGGGAATGTGTCATAATCCCAAAGCCCATTACGGAGCTGTATACAGTGCCCGTTAAGACACTATTTCACCATATGTTCTGGGAAGTGTAGCAGCATAAGTAAACTCTGTCAACTCTGTCTGAACAACATGCATAAAGAAATATGCTTTCTTTTTGCATCTTTCCTAAAGCTTTGGATTTTTCTTAAACAAAGCCTTAGTAACAAATGAAGAGTCATTAGACGTGTATGGGAGTGAAAACTAGTCAACCAGATAAAGAAACAGTGTTTTTTTTTTTTTTTTGCCTTTTGCAATGGATGACATGCAAGGTGTAAAAGTAGAAAGAAATAAACTTGCCAGAACATTGCTATATTTAGCTTAAGTGAGCCACAGGTGCTTCCCAGCTGGATAATTCGCATATCAACCTCCGTTTAACCAAGCGTACAATCTGGTTAAGATGTTGATATTCAGACACTGGTTGGTATTCATTTACTGCAAAATAATCCAAGGCTATGAATCATTTTAATTTGAATCACTCTGTTAAAAAAATGTGCTGGAGGTGTAAAATAATATGTTGATTGTGGTTAACAAATGTGACTGACTGCCCATATAAAAACGAAGAGAAAAAAAAGAATCCAAGACCCATCCAAGATCTGACTGTAAAATGCCAATTTGTAAATGGAGAGTATTACTTACCAAAAGTGTGCTTTTTATAATAAACCGTGAAACTTATCAGCGGGGACAGCAGCCAGTTTTCCTACTTGAGTGTGTTTCCTGGAGAGGGAGCCCTTATTTCACAATTATACTATCTGGTTTCAGCACAGAGGTTCCAAACTGCAGCATCAGGGTATTCCTCATGATTGGGATCGCTGTCTGAGGTTGGGAACACCACTTTTTGGTCCAGCTGAAAAACATACCACCAGATTAGGTTTCCAGAACCTGGAGAGATGCTTAACGCTGCTGGTTGGAATTAAATGACTTTGGATGAATCGTCAACGAGGCAGCATGTTCTCTCTCTCAGAGGATCTTTGATTTAATAAAGTCTGTTTCAATTTAGGCAGTGTTTTAAAATCAGATCAAACAAAGAGAGAGAACAGAGAACTCCATTTCAAATCAGTATATGCACAGAACAATCGTTTTTGGACATAAGCCACCTGTGAGTCATGCTGATTGAAACGGTCTTCTATGAGAAGAAAAGCTTCTAATATGGCTTCCTTGCAAATTGAATACATACTTTTTAATAGGTGGACATAGATACTGTCAAAAACTTTGCAAATGTCATAAGTGAAGAAGACAAGGCAGGGTTAAATCTGAAATCTCGCCCTAAAATCAGGTAAGGGATGTGAAGGTCAGCTCTAGGGCCTCATAGGAGTGGTCCAAAAATCCAGCACACGCCACATAGCTTATTCCTCATGTGATAAGTTCAGGCTGGAGTCAGAGCCAGATGGAAGGTGAATCAAAGGGGATGGATGACTAATATCATACAGTGAATCATAACAATTTTACAAAAGGTCATAGTGATCTGCAACCAACAGCCAGGACAGGAATCTGTGCAAATGTTGAAAAAGAACTGTAAGGATTATTCCCCTTTTTTCCAAAAATATAATTGGTGTATTTGCAAAAAAATACTTATTTTGTGGTAATTTGGGTTATGAAAATGTCTTTGAGTCATACTGTAGGAAAAAGCTACTGTTTCAGTTAGAAAGTAGGAAGGTCAGGTCCAAATTTTGTGTCCCCAACACAGTTTCGGTGTACTTTGAATAGATATTTGCTAACGCCAAGTCCATGCATAATAATTAATTGAAGTTAATCAAAGCAATTCTGTGTGCATGTTTAAAACTTCAATGGATGTATAGTACAAAATGTAACACATATGATGAGTTATCCGCTTACTGTACTTGACCAACAATGAAAGTACAATTGATTAATAAAGATAACATTACATCTTTTCAAATATTTTTTTCCAGGTTACTGAAACATATTAAATCTAAAGTTACATAATACACATAGGACATAAAGTCCAGACTTTCAACTTTAATTTGAAGGAAACAACATCAAAACTGAATGAAGGGTGTCAAAGTTTAAGCTCCTTAATGCATGCCACCCTGTTTTTTAATGGGCATATGTGAACAATGTCTTTATAATGTCAGCTTCATTAAAGCACATTCAAGGCCTGAATTTGATTGGAGGTGTGATGCTTGCATTTGGAAGAATTGGTTGTTGTCTAAAGGAGTTTTCAATGCAGGTGAAACAAGCTGCCTCTAGCCTCAAAAACAGAAACAAAGTCATCTGAAATTGCTACAAAATTAGAAGTGAAAAATTTGGTCCATCCTGATAACAAGAAAAAGAAAGAAAGCACTGGTAAACATATCGATATAAGGAGTTAGGGATGCCCCTGGAAGGCAACACTGGTGCCTGATCGCACCACTACAGACAACCAAGTGAACAATACTCTCCAGGAGTTAGGTGTAAAATATCCAAATCTTCCATATAAAGAAGAATCAATAAAAGTAAATACTATTGCAAGTTTCAAGAATAACAAGTCTAGAGAGAACTTTGTTGAAACAAAAACAAAAAACACACAAGGACAAAATCTAAAAAAGCCAGTATAGTTCCAAAAGAACATTTTTTGGAGCGATGAAATTATAAAACTTCACGAGAATGATGAAAAGAAAAAAAACAAATAGCAAAGGCATGGTACAGCCTAAGATCCAATACATTACACATACTGGGCAGAGGAAACGTGATGGCTATGACATTCATGGCTGCCAGTGGCACTGGGTCACCAGTGTTTAATGATGATGTGATACAAAACAGATTTTTGAAAAATTAGCTGCAAATCAATTAAAGAATTTTTTAGATTCTTATTATGTTTTACAAAATGTACAGTCTGGTTTTAGAAAAAAACATACTGTGTATCATTGCGCTTTAAGATTTCTAACCAGTAGTAGACGTTTGACACATCATTGTGATTTGTACGCAAAAGCTCAATGGCCTCCTTTAAGTGTGCGAATGGGTCCAGGTTTTTTTTTTTTTTTTGGTGGTGTGTGGGGGGGCACTAGGGTGGGAAGTTGTGATTGTGATTTTTTTTTTGTTTTTTTTTATCTGATGTTGG
>JAUZNJ010030570.1:0-14707 GCA_034780135.1 Jordanella pulchra
TTCTGGAGAGTGCACCGTAACCCTAAATGTAAGAAATTGTGAAAAACCTACAAAAACATGTGCTCTGCACAAATTGTATGCCTTTTACAAAAATATACAAAAATAAAATAGACCCTTCTCGTCAAATATTGACGCGAAGGGGGTACCTGACGCTTCAATATGTGACACTGAGGGGACATGCCCAAGTGTCGGTATATGACGAGTCGGGAGTGAGAACGTGTTGGCTCATCATGCCACCAAATTTAAAGATTTCTGAACAATTACTGTGTATCAACTTTTACAAGCTAAAATATTTATTTTTTAAAAATTGCTGCTTGGACATTTAAAACTTAGGGTTAGTTGTTGTCATGTGCC
Source organism: Jordanella pulchra (assembly GCA_034780135.1). Lineage (NCBI taxonomy): Eukaryota > Metazoa > Chordata > Actinopteri > Cyprinodontiformes > Cyprinodontidae > Jordanella > Jordanella pulchra. The sequence continues at coordinate 355 of JAUZNJ010030570.1, forward strand.
ACTAAAACTGAAAGGAGATCTGCAGTTGTCTGCAACAGCTTTAACTTTAAATTGTGAATCACTGTAGAGCAATAAACAGTTTTAGAGATACAGACAGCTCTAAAAGCTCCATTTTTATTTCTCTTGTGAATTTACATTGGCCTTTAAAGGGGTTTTTAGTAACAGGATGGCTTTTAAACTAATAGAGGGCAATTGTTGGTCATGAAGGGGTAAAATGTTTCATTAACATCTTATAATTGCAGCTCAAGAGTTGTTCTATTTGTAAAGAGATCACATAAAACCCCTGCCGGCACCAGATGTAAGCTCTGCTAATGGGAACTACTGAAAGGTCAAAGTGAAAGAGTATGGACCGGTGCTTGTGAACGTTTTGTACAAGAGGGCAGTAAGATGTACAGAAAATACTTAAAAAGTCAAACTGCCAAATCTCACTAGTGACCACCAATAATCTGCAGTTTTACAGTTAAATTCTAATTTTCTTCATATTCAACAAAGAGTTGGTGCCTAAGTGGAGAAACAAAGTAAAGATGTCCCAAAGAAAAATGCTTTTGTGATGTGGTTGTTACTATGACTCACTTCCCCAACTTAAAGTGCAAGGTCATGTTGCACAAGATTATAGGCTTACACTTTAAGAAAAGCAGCTCTGGTTCCTCAACCTCTCCAAAATGACATATTGAGAAATAGATTTCTCATTTCTGTAAAATCTTTACAAATGCAATTTTTACAGAGACTTGCTTACTATTTTACATAGCATTGGTGTTATCATGCTGAGGGGGCACCACTTAGTATTGTTCTACCACATAATATCCTAATAATGCATTAAAATTTGAGTTTGGCTTATCATGATTTGCCAAGCTTGATGTCTAAACATCACGTCAATCCAAACATTAATTTGAGAAGCAACCATAGACATGTAACCCTTTCAGTCCCTTAGCACAGGAACTGAAGCTTGATGTCATTGTTTAGCTCCATCCATCCCTCATGAGTACAGAATGGCTTCCCTGTCACTGCTACAACACCCATGTTATAACTTGCATGTAGTTGTACAAATGTAATGTGATAAAATGTAAAAAAAAGCTTAAGGGGTACATGTTTGGTTTTACTGTCAAGGCACTGGTGATTTACAAATTCTATAAACTTATTCTTTAATGGAAATATCAATCCCCACCAATGAAATCAAACACCAAATGAGACATTTAACCCTTTAATCTCCATTTGATTGACAATGCAGAGGTGACAATGCAGTTAAAACATTAAGGTCTGTGTCTCTTTGCGCAGATCGGTTTTCACTCATCTTAAAAAATCGTATGAAATGAATAAAACATGAATGATGGCAGAAAACAGTCTTGTGTCATATGTCATTGGTGCATTCCTGGCATCAGTTATCCTATGTCCTACTTTGCCAATTGCCCTCTGGTTCCCTCACTCCATTGCACAGGCTTATGGAGCGTGTATGGAGAGGTTGAGAACGTATGTAGGTAGGGGTACTGAATAGAGGTAGATATGGGAGTAGCTGTTTGTGTGGGCTGGTGATTGAAAGTGAGAGGTGTCAAAAAGGGGTCAGTCAGTTGTGAACAGTCAGAGGAGGGAGGCACAGTGATTCAGCTTGTTCTTTCTTTTCTTTGACCTTTATGTACCTGAATTCAGACTTTCTTTTTCTTCTCTTTCCATCTCTGCTTTAGTTTTACCCATGTTGTAGTTTCTCCTAATAATCCTCTCATTTCAGCTCTTTTGCAAATATGGCTGCATTGTCACCAGGGTGCCTCAGTAACTTAGGAGGCTGCGTGGATAATTAAAACTCCATCACTCTTCTCTGTGGAACAGAGGTCGCTCACGGAGAATTTGCATTTGTACTGATTTCAGGGAAAGCACAATTAACCCCCTGTTCAGAGCCTTTGTTTTAATGGCATTAATTAATGGAAATTTTGGATTGAAAAAAAGAGGAGAGATCTACATGGTTCTCATTGAGAGATGGTAGTAAAAAGAAAACCACATTAGTTCCATTTATGGAATAGACAAACATAACTTAGCTAACTGATACAAAAAGGCACCAATTGGGTTCACTGAAGCGAGCTGGGTTGCAGATCACAATTACTGTGCACGCACACGCATTAATAAAGGTCTTAGTTATCGTAATGGTTCATGACAGAGGGCTGTGATGGCTGAACTCACTCCCAGGAGTTTTCACTGCTTGGCTGTTGCTGCCAAGGTCAAGGACAGATGTTGTGTGATGCGGCCAGCATCTGAGAGCTTGATGAGCTGGCTGATACACAGGTTGATCAGCGTAAAACGTGATCTGTGCTGCATGTTTGGGGCTTAATACACCCTGTATGCATCTGTAGACATTAGAGAAACAGCACATAGCAACAGCTCCTGGAGCTAAGACTTTACTAAGGGATTAGGAGAGAATTAAGCCTGTTCAATGAATAAATGTATACATACAATAGATAGAAGATATATAGATATATATTTATATAGATAGATATATAGCTAGATAGCTAGATAGCTAGATAGATAGCTAGATAGATAGCTAGATAGCTAGATAGATAGATAGATAGATAGATAGATAGATAGATAGATAGCTAGATAGCTAGATAGATAGATAGATAGATAGATAGATAGATAGATAGATAGATAGATAGATAGATAGATAGATAGATAGATAGATAGATTTGGATAAGCCCAACATGCATTAGTACACTTGTAAGTACATCTGTCCATAATGTTCTAAATGGAAAGTACTTCCTTCTCATGGGACGATCCAAAGGTTATTTGAGTAATTTAAATGATTTACCAATGTTTGTGAGCACAGAGTATGACAGTGTTTGAGTGTATTCAACGAGAACAAAAAGTCGCGGCTAACTTTAGACAGTCAGCGAGGTCAGTCCAGAGCAGCGAGAGTCCGCCCATTTCCAATTAGAAAACCTGTGACCCCCTAAATTAGATCATTAACAAATTCATGGTCAGATGGGACAGAGAGGTAGAAAAATGGATAGAGAGGTCTCTTGTTATTTTAGCCTGGTCTTTTTCTTTTCCTTTTTTTTTAGAAAAAGAAATTAATTGGATGATGTGACCTATTTTGTCAAAGCCACTTAAAGTAACCATCTGGGAGGAGCAACATCTCGGTATATATAGATGTACTATACTACTCAAGAAGTGAGACCTTAGGTTAAAAATTCTTGGTCAATATACACTTACCAAACAGTACACATAAAGCGTCTTCATTTTTGTTTTAATAAAACAAACAACTTAGTTTTTTTGTGGCAGTCCTGAGACTATAAACGGGGAAGATCGGTTTCATGGATTGCAGAGGCAACAACAAGAGCATTCAAGAGATGTAGAAAATTTATGGAAGAGAAACTTCTGCTGCTGTATCTCTTCAGTCTGCTGGGTGATTTACACTCTAAGTACTTGGGTTAAGGTAAGTTTATCACTGTTTCAGCAGTTGCTAAGATAGTTCTTTCCACTAGCATGGGAAATGAGATGGAGATTCTGCCCTGGACATGGTGAGGCTGCTATTATTGACTTATCCAACTCTCCTCAATAGCTACGTCTTAATGGACACCAATAACTTGATTGAAGGTCTGGTCAGTTCAAAAATATTTTATGTAAACATGTCAGATTTAAGATTCTAATCCAATGTGGTCCAATCAGAAGAAATTTCATTCTGAATGACAGCTGACATGTGTGGATAAATATGTCATTCTGCCCTTGACCCCTGTAGTGAAGGAGCATTAGCATAAGGTACTTCTTAACTTAAATGAAATGACCGACAAAAACAAAAGTATGGATACAAAGATGCAACAAAGGTCCATAATGGAAAAACTACATCAACAGGCACAACTGAAGAACTGAAGAAAAAGAAATGTGAAGGGCAGGAACAAAGAGTCGCTCAAGTTGAGGATGAGTTGAAAAGTATGTATTTCTTTAGAACCCAGGCAGTTTCTCTTTCTACCACCAAAGTGTTTCTGGAAAATTAGACAATTCTGAGCATGCCTATATGATTTAAAATCTGATCAAAAGCTTGGTACATGTTTACATACATCATGATCAGATCATGTTATTTAGGTTCCATGTAAACAGAGATTTTGAGTTTCCAATTAACCGAGGTCTAGATTAGATTGACGAAATTTTTTGCATGTAAACGTCAAATAAAAGAAAACACGTTAAGTAGCACCAGAGCTTTGAAAGACGGAACACGATATAACTATAAAGCATTTGCCTTATTTGAAAAAGTTTTGAGAGGGTTGTCAAACATCAGATTCAGGAGGAGCAGTTTAGTTTATATCCTGGATAAAACAACTCTGAATCAGATCTTTTCCTTCATAGTGATACTGAATGGAAGAATTATGGAGAACATTTAAAACTAGAGAGGCACCTTGTGGAAGATGCTATGGTATTGCGTGGTGCAAGGGATACTTTTATGAGATTTGATACCACGGAAGATACAGTGGGGTCATTAAAGAAATTGTCACTTCTCACTATTAATTGTGTACAGCAGAAGTAGTATCTGGTGAAAATGTGAAAGCTGCCTCAGTTACCTTCTTTTGGAGTCATGGACTGGGTAGAGACCAATTCATTTCAATTCAGTTTGATATAGTGCAAATTCACAACAAATGTCATCTCAAGGCACTTCACAGAGACAATTCAGTCAAATCATACAGTCAGATTGATTTGAAGTTTTCTATCTAAGGAAAACCAGGTCACTACACGGACTCATTGACTTGAAAGCAATCCCTCACAACAAGCATGCATGTAGCGATAGTGGAGAGGAAAAACTCCCTGTTAACAGGAAGAAACCTCAATCAGAACCAGGCTTAGTGTGAGCGGCCATCTGCAGAGGCCGACTGGGGTTCAAGGAGACAGAAGCAGACTCACAGAAAGAAGCAGAGATATAAAAGGTAACTATTAACTAGCACCACAGGCGGCCCTGTCTTGAAAAGACAGCCACGGAGATGAGCTCCGAGCCAGCTCCTATACACCATGAGGCAGGCCCAGTAAAAAAAAATAGAATACGAGAATAAGCGTACACCAAGCGAGACAGATTTCTGTATTTGAGGATGGACAGGTATTTAGAATATTTATGTAATTCTAAAAATTATTTCATCATGCCTTAACTTCCCCCACTAATGCTCCTATACAAATAATTTGTTATATAATTTTTTTTTCTGCGCTTTGTTCTCTTGTCACTCGTAATAAGCACAAGATTTAAAAAAATATTTGCCATCAGGACATTTTTGTTAAATGCTGAGGACAACACCCACGTGATATGTCACAATCCATTAAACATAGTTATATGGAGATATCCCAGATATGATTGAATAGTAATTTGTTTGTAAGGCTTAATCTCAAAAGTGAAACATACCTCAAGAATAAGATGGATAACCAAAAAGTAACAACTGTTATATTCCTCCTAGACTCTTTTTAAGTCTTGACTTGTTCAGTCTTAACACCAAACTTGCCCTTTCCTGCCTGTTAGATATAAAGTACAATGTAAAGATGGCTTCATCTGTCAGACCTGCAGAACATGTTATTTTTACTGTATATGCTTATGGTGGCCAGAGCAATATGTTTTGAACTGTCATATTTAAAATTTCTTATATTTGTATCTTTAAGTTAATGGGAAATCAACCCTTTGATGTGACTTCAAAAAAAGATAAAACTTTAAGATAATTTATGTACCTCTGTAAAGCTTTTAATTTCTGTTGGTTCTTTTATTTTGCTCAACTTAGGTTTATTAAGAGGACTTTGGCTCTCAAGTAAGCAAAGCAGAGTGCTAAAAGTGTTGCAGCTACAAAGCAGATATGGTTTAACACTGTGGATGTACCATCATTCAGCTCCGCTCAAAGTGTTTTTCATGACATGAATGACAAGGTTTTTCCTGTGGCCTTGCAAAGAAGCATTCATTGAGAACAATATCCATCAATCCTTCCAAGACTGTCATTTTCCAGGCCACATTCAGCCCCACAGGATTAGAGACATCGATTCCAGTTGTGAGGATGTTTTCCTTTAACAGCAGTCCGCTTTTGTGTGACCTTCGTTTGAGGTAATGACAGTGCAGATTAAGGTCAAGCAGACTTTGTTTAGTTGGATGTAGTGAGGAAAGATGGTCTATGAGGCCAACATAAAACTGGATTTCCTTGTGTGTCTTGAAGGCACACTCTTTGTATGGTTGTCAGTTCTTATTATAGGTTGGGCTTAAGTTCACAGGGGTGAAACAGATCATTCAGTAAGATATGTCTGCTGTGATTTAAAATGTTTAAATGTGGGCATCATTTGAGGCCCATATCGCAACTTCACTATGCTTCACCATTTAGAGTTTCAACACCTGTGTTCTATGATTTCTCTCAAAAAAAATGTAACCCTTTTATTTTTAATTAAACTACCCTCACCACAGCTTCAGGTCAACGACCAAAACTCCTTGCAGCTGAACATATTAATCCTTTCTATAGCTGCTGTTTTTGGAGACATAATGGTTCAAATTAAACCACATACAACCTAAGTGTAGTTATACATTCTGTTTCAGCACACTTCAGTGCAACGCGTTCAGTATGCAATGAAGTTTCCAGTTAACACTCAATACTGATCCAGATGACTGCTTCAAATTCTGCTTTTTTAATGAAAGATTACATCTTCGCTTGATGAGGGTGGCTCAGCTGAGGATTTATGACTGACCAGAGCGAGCTTAAAGATGGCGTTGTCTTTGTGGTTATGGGACAGTTCGATTTTTCTCTAAAAAGACAAGCGTTTTAAACTCCTTAAGCTTTCTTCTGCAAGGTCAGTGGGACTCCACTCCCCTATGCTCGGATGCTTCCCACATACAGCACTGCAGGGGCTGCTGTGAGTGACAAGACACTGAGCTGCTGATCAGGCGTCCCTTGCAGAGGTAGAGGTGTAAGGCAACTTCGCACACTGGCACAAATTAGCACCTGTGTGCACATCTGCCATTGTAATGAGCACTGCTCACTAATGCGCAACACACGATGATGAACACTATCGTTTCATTGGGTAGAATTCGCTTACTGTCTCATTCTCTAAACATCATTAGTGGAAATACAATGCAAGTCTGTATTTAGGCTGTATGGGGCTACAGTGATGTTAGATGTTGCTTGTAGCTATGTAGCTGTAGCTACATGAATGACTGAATATATTGTAAAGCGCTTTGGTCAAGTCTCTTGACTTGAAAAGTGCAATATAATTAGGCTTGTCTAAAAAACACCATAAACCTTACGTGCAGGCAAGACTCACTTTAAAATAACCACCTGGGTAATCAAGCATATATTCAGTCATGATGCAAGGTAACAAGATTAGCTCCTTATTTCAAGTTGATGCAAAATTCCTCATGACAGCACCAAGAGTTTAATATTCAAAGCAGTATAATAATATAGGGTCAAATTTTTAAAGCGGTATGTTTGTTGATAGTGTGATAAAAGTCATGTAACACTTTAAATTTTGTCCAGTGAAATTAGCCAGTCTTCTACGGGCACAAAACACACAGTGCTTTGGCAGGGACCAAAAAGAAAAGGAGTATAGAAATCAGCATAATACTAACTATAATAACAACATATAGACTAATAAAATTGCATCAAGCTTGCTTTTAAATATAAGCAATCAATGCAAAATATTTGCCAAAGAAAAAAAGATGGATCCTAGAGAGAGTCAGGGTGAAACTTTGGAGTTTCTAACTGCTCTACAACAAGGGATGTAAGCATCATGTCAAATTTACTTATTCACTACTGAAGCAAGAACAGAGTTCCTTAAACAAATAAAAAACAGAGAAAAACAATAAATGCAGGATGTAAAGAGACATGAGATTTATCCCACATTCCTCCTTTTTGATCTGTCCTAATCAAATAAAGATTTATTCTGAACTGTAGGTTTAAAGTTTGTTAATCTAAAATAATATTTTAAAGTAGACTGAAGATGTTTGGTTTGAATAAGCTAAGGATAAAACCACATGGCTCAGTTTCATCTGTAAAGTAGCAACGTTTTGATGTTTTTATTCTGAATCAAACTAATGCGGCATGTGAAAACGGTGAAGAAAATAAGTCATATACCCTTTTTGCCACAAGCCAAAAAACCCGTTTAAACCCAGGAACAATCGGCTTTTAGTGGCAGTGGGAACAGTTTCAAACTGTGTCAAATGACTCGCCAAGTGACCTGGGTTATAATCACCTTCAAACAGATCAGCAAATAAGAAATAGAGATGGTTGCAGTGAATGATGGGAAATAGAGATAAACGACGGATACACTTAAATGGAGTCACAGGGAAAAAACTTTAAAGGATAAATGTGGAAGGCAGGAGAATAAACAAGATTTCTTGTCCTCTCTAACCATAATACTTAGAAACTCTGCAAGTATCCAGTCTCACAGCATTTCATATAGTTGAATTGAGTTCCAAAACAGTTAAATAATAGAGCTTTAGCTTTCCCCTACACGATAACACATGGTTCCGTCTCTCACCTTAGGGATGGTTCAGACGAGTACAGTGTGCGCAAGGGCCAATCAAAAGTGATACAAAATAGACTTAAAGGGCCCTGAGAGATGCATCAGATTTCTCAGTCTTTTTATTATCCATGTTCAGAAAGAAATATAAGCTAAAATAACTCCAAATTTACAAGATTGTATATCTGTTCTGATTCTGATAATAAATCTGTACTAGTTTCCCGAATCCATTTTACAACTTATGTAAAGAGCAAAGCCAAGCATGAATTGTTCTAAAGTTATATCAGATTCTTCAAATGTAGTTTGGGATTTTTGTTTTTTGGACAAATATACTCTGCAAAAAGGAAATATGAATTCCTATTTTTTCCAAAGGTATGACAGAAAAATTCAGCATCATTTCATTCACTAAATCCTAAAATTCAGCTGTTTATTATATCGCTATGTATATACTGTAAATGTTTTGTTACACTCCTAATTTTTTTAACTTTGGCCACCTACTGGTTTGAAATGTTATCCCAACACTTCTTAAAATTTCTGCATTTTTCACAGGAAGCACTTTTGTTGTTCTAAACATAAAGAGAGAACGTCCTTAAAAACATTTTTAATGTCCTCAAGCCCTTGACTTTCACCTGTAGTATATTCTCTTTTTGTTAAATGCAAGGGTTCAACAATTTAGAACACTTTTAGGACAATATCTGTGATATTTTAAGGATAATACCAATTATTATGTCATAATTAATTAAAGAGGCCTTATGGAGTTGTCTGATGATACTGCCACCTGTGGCCAAAACACAGAACTGCAGCACTGCTTGTTCATAAAGTTCCCGCTCAACTTATTTTTTTACTTACTTTTTTCACCTTACCTGGAGATGCCATTGGTGTCTGAGTTGAGCTGGATGACAGTCACCAGTCTCTGCTGAATATCCACAAAATCCATATTGAATATAATGCTTTGATTGTTTGCTAGGTCGGACCCATTTAACATAGACGTGCTAAAAAAGGCTTTAGGCTGATAGATGCTTATAGTGCTGAACTACAGAGGTGTCAGTCTGCTCATCAAATGATGTTTTAGCTGTAAAAGGTCAAATAAAAAGGCTAATTTAAAAATATTTTTCAGTAAAAAATTACATAATGTCTCTTTAAGTTATGGGGATTAGCAAGGCAACACTGTTTTAATATGCTCATAGGCAGTGTACAGTGAGTCATGTCCCCGAACCCATCAACTTTCATTAAAGTTGAAGGAAAAAATGGGTCTTATTGCCATTCATTGCCTGGGAGCAATCTTTGTGCTGGATTAAACCATAGATAATTGAACTCGCCTCGCTCCAGATGATATATTTCTTTACTCTCTTACATTAAAGGAAGCAAAAAAGGAACACAGAGAAGGTGAACAGTAGTCAAAATCATATTTGTATATGATTGCAATTATTTTGTATGTCAGACTGTGCAGACCAAACGCCCACAGGCCGTGTGTACTATAAAAGAAACATCGGTGACTCTCTCTGACCCCATTTACTCTTGGCCCAAACTATGTTTGTGTCCCATTGCCCCAAGCACTACACCAGTAAGCTATTACACATGCATACTCTGTGACATAATCAACATCTGTCCCATTCGATTAATTTTTCCCCCCTTGAAACTGAGTGAAGCTGAGCTCTTTCCCTTTACAGCAGCCATAGAAAAAGGAGACCCTTACATCACACTGCTGCGAGCCAGTCGGGCATGACGAAGACTGCAGTATTTTAAGCCAGGGAGACACAAACTCATAGGGACTTGACAATACAAGAAATATGCAACAGTAAACGAATTCAAAGCCTTCAAATGAGCAAAAAAAAAAAAAGGTGTAACCACTTATAGAAAACATCAAAAATTTAAACTGATTTTTAAAACAAATGTTATACCTTATGCTCTCTGCAATTTTTATCTTCAAAAGTATTTCTGTTTCGAAGAGTCTTGCTCTTTGATTGAGCTTGTCTAAAACAGTGGAACCACAGCAATAAATACTGAACTTTGAAAAAACTGCCATACAACTGCAATGCTGTTCATATTTGTTTGCCAGCTGTGTGGTTGACATTTTGCATGCAAATAATCTCTTGCTTCATTGTGATATTAGTCACTGACCTTGTTCCATGTAAGCGTGCATCCTTACCTGCTTGATTTCATTGCATCAATGTGTATTTAGTGGCCTGCGGGCTTTCCTTCTTGCAAAGCTGAAATTTTAAACAAGTGAACAAGACAGCAAAGAAGAACGAGGCATCACAATACCTAACAAAGGAGGAAGGGGATCAATCTCAGCCAAGTTGCAGCCTGCAGCAAATAGGGACAAAAGATCCCACAATCACATAAAATTAAAATGTAACTGTTAAGGAAATATACTGTGGAAGAACACACTAAACAAGCTTCCTTTTTCAGACACTGCATACTTTCTTGCAGAAATTGAACTTCTTCTTAGGCTTAAACTGCTGTAAAGTTGTTGTTAAAATGAGGATGGTTAAAGTTTTTTGACAGGACGAATTGATATTGTACAGAGTGTACCTGCAGGTCATCGCAGGGGCATACGTTCACGATTGACGACAGTGAACACAACAGCATGAACGTCACTCTGAATCTATGTCATCTCTGTTCAAAGTCCAAATACACAAGTCAACTACTCATACATGAACACAGATTTAAAAATATATATATTTTTTGCCAAATATGTGCAAATTTATTCATCAATTTTCTATAAATGCTTTCTCCTTGGAGGGTCGTGGAGGGATTTATGCTTATCTCCAGCAGTCAATGTACACGAAACAGCTCACTGGTCCATTACAAGCCAATCCAAAAACAGATAACCATGAATGCATAAGCTCACACCTAGGTGCCCTTTGGAGTTTTCAGTTATCCTGACAATCATGTTTGGATAGTGCAAAAAGGAAGACCATCTCCTTAATGGGACATTATGTATGTGTTTAAAAAAAATGAGAAAATTCTGGTAATTTTGTGCATAGTTGTCCAAGCAAATAATGTCAAAAAACCTCGAAGAGAGCAGTGGTTTTTACAACCTCCAGACTGCGTGAAATGTGAACTATATCTATTGCTTTGATTGTATAAAACATGGAAATGGAAAACCTTTTCCTTTTTATTATAAAATTTTCCACAGCCTACGTATTACACATAAATCACTGATGTTCACAAACACTTTTTCCTATATATTGTTTATTGTAGGTTGGACACCTTTAAAATACCCATGTTAGATGGCTGCAGGGAGAAGACACTGTTAACGTGAACTTGGGAGGATTTTTAAATCAGGCCCATATAAAATATTACAGATCTTCTACAGGCAGTTTCTCAGATTTAATATTCTATCATCTAACACTAACTTTAACCAAAGTTTGTTCTTTTGATATTTGCAACCCTTCAGTTTGTAGCTTTGATTGTCTTTAAGTGCATTCGGCATTCACACCTTTTCTTTTTTTTTTTTTTCATCATTAAGCATAAATCCAACTAAAGGCATTGAGACCTAATTTACAATTGCTTCCTAATTATTTTACAGAAATGCTTCTTACCTCAAACCCTATTTTTTCAAAAACACACTTGCTAATGTTACATTTTTAAAGAGAAAAAAAAAGATCTACATTTGAAATCTTTTTTTTTTGTCAACCTCTTAACAGTAAACATGCTGCAGGAGGTGCTATTAATGATCCTCTATAGACTTCAGGACTTTTTCTGCATTCCCTCACAAAACATAATAGTCGTTTTCATGCCTCATTGAGCAATGAGGCAAAACTTTGACAGCACAGTATTGATGTTGTCTTTTAAAAAAGCTGAATGAATTTATCCATTGGAATCACTTAACAAGAACACAGTAGAGGGGGAAATGGCACAGAAAGCACATTAGTCACATGGAGACTAAAACCTCATAAGGGGTGGCAGAGACTTTTTTTATAGGGCAGAAACACTAAAGTTCAATTTTATTCTTTGATATGCTTTGAATTGTAATTTAAACTACTGTGATGTCTCTATAGAGAAAAGCTTATGTTTAAATCTCATATCATAGCACAGGCTTTATGCATGATAGATTGTCTTCTTGGAAAAAAAAGAAAGGAAAAAAAAGATAAAAGGCTTGGCACAGACACATTGGTGCAATGATGGGGCTATTGGCTGCTCAACGTGTGTGTTTGCCGGTCTGTGTGTAAGCCACATCCTGGTCCTCCTGTGGTCATCATTCAGTGCTGCACACCTGGAGTTTAAGAGCCCGTCTGCTATGGCCAAATGATCTAGAGAGCTACTCATAGAAAAAAATAGATAGGGATAAGTGAGCGTGTCGGTGTGTGTGTGTGTTAGGGGAGGGGGATGGAAGAAAGGATGGAGGGTGGCGAAATTTACTAAGACAGCCTCATGGTCCTACCCTTTTAGATCTGTGTTGCAGAGAAAGAATGAAAGCATAAAATTAATGGAGGGCGATGGAAAGCAGAGAGAGCGAGTAGAGAGGACTGATAGAAGGATGGCTAAATGAGAGGGAGGCGATGGATGCAGGGATGCACAAATAGATGAGAGCATTCATTTAGGCTGCCAGGACAAACCACTCCTTAATCTTCAAAAGGATGACGTTAAGCCACAAAGGCAAGTCAGTAGAAAGGATAAAGGAATGATTGAAAAGATAAACTGTAACATTTATAAAACATAAAAAAAGATCAACAACCCTGATTGGGTTATTTTTAAAAATAAAAGTTTTATTTAAAAGACATTCCCTACATTCTTTTAAAATCTCCCAACAAAAACAGAGTGAATAGAAAAAAATAAACTGTGTTGCTGGCAGAGACACATTAGTGATGTGAAATAATTCTGCAGTAAGAAGATTATGAGGTCTTGCCGAAAGCTTTTTATCACCAGTTAAATGCAAAGTATGACACAGTCCTCATATGAACTTCTCGCATGTCAAAGGTTTTTTGGGCTATTTTAAATTTTCTCTGTTTTATCTTTTTGTTTGCAAAGCAAAGTAGAAGCAATATATGCATTATTTAGTAAAAATTGGTTTTCTTAGCTTATTAAGCTTAATTTTAAAAACCTTAGAAAAGGCTTCAGATGGTGTATTAATGAGACAAAGCCAGTTCAGGAGCCTCATGTTAGCAGTGCTAGTTTATTCTTCAGAAGGGGAAAAGAAGGTTGATTTGGTTAAAGCTTTGTCACCACTTTCATAACAAGTAACAACATCCATGTGTTTGCATGAACTTAACAACTGTTACATGAATTAGCAAAGTTTTGCTTTCCTTCATCAAAATCTTGTTTTTACCAAATGAAGTGAAACAATTCAATCAATAAATGTTAAATAATTTTTTTAATAAATGATTCAAATTAAAAACATATAGTAATTCAAATTAAATCTAATAAATTAAGCAGTATATATTTTGAATGATTTGAAAAAAAACTAACCACGAAAATAATATAATACCAATTCATGAAACTTGAAATGAGTACGTGATTAAAGCATCAGGAATCGATTTACTATTTATTAAATAATTTATTATTTTATCTGCTATTCTTTTCTTTCAAATTCAGTGGGTTAATCTACGATTGGTAAAGTCTTGGTGATTGGTTCTCAGTAGCTGTTATACATGCTTAGCATCAATTTGATCCAGTTTCTCCAGAGCAGAGAATGACGTAATGGTAAAATTAGGAAAATGAGAAAATCATCATCTGGTATGAATGACAGCTGCCAGCTTCCATCACAGAGAGGGAATGAGATTTGTCAAAGACGGACACAGTACGATGCAGAGATGTTTGTTTGACCAGGAAACAGATATTAATGGAACACTAGAAGCGAGGGAAGATGTGGAGGAGAGGATAACCAAGGAAATACAGTGGGGAAAATAAGTATTTAGTCAGTCACCAATTGTGCAAGTTCTCCCACTTAAAAAGATGAGAGAGG
>JAUZNJ010030571.1:0-11686 GCA_034780135.1 Jordanella pulchra
CCTAAATCCAGCGTCTTTGGTGTGACTTTGATGCTTACCATCAGATTTGACCCCATCTGTCCCAGAGGAACGATCTGTCCTCACGACCAGAACATCCTGATTCACATTAATTGATGTTTGCTTTAGACGATGGTACGAAAAATACTTATGTTTTATCTTAATTTTAAAAGTGGTCTAAACTATATGGCATGAAACAGTAAAAAAAAACAAAAAACGATTTTTTACTTCCTTTCCACCGAAACATGACTGCAGTTTATATTTATAGTTTTATCTTACAGGAATAAAAACACGATAAAGATATTACGACTTAAATAAAGCTCATCTGCATTAAATTTGTCACATAAAACATAAAAAACATCTTCCTCCAACTTTCATTGTTTTTCTTTACTCTTACAGAAACAGTCTAACTCCTCTTTAGTGTAAAATCCAGTCATGTTTCCTGTTTTCGCGGAATAAATGTGTAAAGTTAAAAGACCGATGCAATGCTTTAACCTTTGTCTCCCCTGTATGTTTGCTTTTCTCAGGGTTGTTACCAGCTGGGAGGTCAACTCCATCGGACACCCTGTGATCCTGCCGATGAAGGTGTGTGAGGAGCTGCTGCAGGTGATGGATGAAAGCAACTCTGCGCTTCCTGCATCCATGCGCCGCATGAGGTCTTACGAGGTGAGCCGTTTATAGTATCTTGTGAAGCCTCATCATCCTTGTCATAATCAAGGATTTCTTTCAGACTTATCAAAGATTTTTATCCTGAATCAGTGTTTTAAAACCAAAGAGAAGCTCTAGGTGCTTTCATTGATCTGTATCTTTTTATAAAAAGCTGCATAAGCCCGTTTTAGCTGAGAGTAATCACTTAACTCACTTGGTTTTAACCCACAGCAGCTTTTTTTTTTTTTTTCTGAGCTCAGTAGTCTTTGACAATGTTTTCATCTTGTCTTAATTGCTTTCATGATTCAGAGCTTTTATTTAGTAGTTTTGCTGTAGGGGATATAGGCAGAACATCTGAGATTTTACTTATTTCAGCTCTTCTTCTCCTCTCCTTGTAATTGTGCAAAAATATGTGGAGTTACCCACTAGCTCCAAAGAAGAAGAAGACCGCTTTGGATTTGATAATGGGAGGTGCTCAGTATGCTGACATCTCTTCTCTACAAAGCTGTTTTAAGCTTTGTAACGGGGGATAATTAGCGCCATTATCCTCAACTTGCCGCTCAGAGCATCTGGGAAAGTAACTCCTACACTTTGAACAAGTTTTCTTTTTGTTGATAATAAAAGGTCGACTGGATTCTTCCATGCCAGCCTGAGAAGATCATCCAGGTCTGAAATGATGAGGGTTTGTCTGCAGAAAGAAAGAGTTTTATTTTGAAATATTAATATTGCATCAACCAGTATGTGGTGAAGTTTGTATCAGTTTTTCTCTGAGCAAAGAGCAGGTTTTGTATGTTTAAATTTCAGTAAATGCAAACCAGAAATGAAACTTTAACAAACATTTTAATTTAAAAACAGGTTAAGGGTCTATTTGCTGTTTTCTCTGATAATCTTTATTGAATTTTGTTTTATTTTTCCTTTTTCTCTTTTGACTGATTTTTTTTTACTTTCTGTTCAAATAGAGTTTTACTAATTACTTTCTTTCAAATAGCATTTTCCAGATCACATCTTCTTCACCTCTGTGTGAGGAGTGAAGACATATTTCTGTTAGTCTGCATGAATTTTAGCAACAGTTTCTTGGTCAATGTGGGCGTCTACAGTCAACCTTTTTATCAAGCTTAAAGTAAATAAAGAAATTCAAATAAAATCTGAGAAAACAGCAAAGTTCCTCTTAAAACCTTTTTTTTTATATTAAACTGATTTCCAATGTTTCATTTCTGAATTACATTTATTTCAAATCTCAATCTACAAATGCTTTTTTTTAATGTCCATTTACAAAACATTTTTTCTAGAAGCCATAATAGAATAAAATTCCCTCCATACAACCAGGAAGTTTAAGTTTTATCTTTTAAATAAACATTGAATCTGGAAAATCAACTTTTGCTTCTTTTATGGTTGAAAACAACATATTTTGTTTAAAAAGGTGTTGTTTTTTGTTAAATTCCAGCCTAAAGAACCTGGCAGTGATGTAGCCAAGTGGCAGCTTTGCACAATTAGTAGTTATCTAGTTGCAACATGGGTTTTCATCCCTGGAGCTCATTATAAATCAGTCGTACCTGCTGCTGTGCGATGCCGTTGTCTTTTTTTCAGAAGTCTGGCTCTCTTTGCACTGCATGTTAAATAGAACATGTCAGCACTTCATGGCAGGAGGCCCAACTCGGTGTCTCTAGTCACAGGCTACAAACTGGGGCTCTAAATGATGCCAGATTTTACTTTCCTACAATCTTTATTTTTACGTAAATACTTCAGGGATGTAGAGATTGATTCATCTAAAGGTTCCCCAAGTTATTATTGTTTGAGGGGGAAATTATGATGCATCATAGGTTCTGATGCCCACATTCTAAATGGATCGTGGTTCATCTGCTGTATAAAGTTCTCAGATGTAGCCCAAACACCAAAGAGAGCAGAACTGTTCATCTGAAATCTGCTATTTCTACTATTCTTTTCCTTTCCAGACATCATCTTGGCCAAACTCACCCTGCAAATGATACAGAAACAGTTTCTTTCTCTTTCACTTTTTTGACATTTAGCCTGTTTTTTTTTTGTTTTTTGTTTTTTTTTCTCAAAAAGTACAAAACTACTGCAGATATATCAGCTAACTTGTCGTTTTCCAAACAAATCTCATCTCCGAGCTGATCGATCGCAGAGTTTCAGGTGTTTGGATTTAATGTTCTCTTTTTTTTTAAATCAAGGTTAATGCAAAATGTTGCTGTTTCAAACACAACACAGTGATTTGATCGACTAAACGATATAAAAACAATTCAATGAAAACTGATTTGCAGAGCTCCATGGGCGATAATTGCTTTCTGAAATGAAAGAAGACTGTAGACGGAGCAGAGCACATTATTAAAGGAGTCACAGCTATAAAAAGTGAGATGCATGTTGTAATATAATAATATTACTGCAAAAGTTTAATTTGGGAAGATCTAGAAGCGTTTGAGAATTAAAAAAGAGCATTTCAAAGCTTATGTATGACAGGGAAGGAAGAGGAGCCTGAAAGACGCTTAAAGAGATCAGTTTAAAAGGACTAGTTGAGTTCTAGACATAAGAGGGACGGTCAAAAGCCACTGTCTAATTTTTTTAATATACTAGGAAACACTTTAAACCACTTTATAATGATAAATTGCAATACGTTCCTAAATAGCTGCATTTAATTTGTATTCCCATCTTTTAAAAAAGTGTAATACGCTTTATATGCATTGATACGTCATTTAATTACCTTTATCAAAGCTTTATAGTAAACCAAAAAAAAAAAACATTTTAAACAGGTCAGTGAAATACATAAATGCCTCTCTGGGTCTGAATGGATGGAGGCATTTTTATTGTATTTGATGATTTAAAGCTGCATTTCATTTCTGTTGTAGGTTTGTAAGAAGCCACAGATGTTTAAACACTGCAGCATTCTAATCATTATTTTTAGGTCTCTAGCAAGTGACGTTATTGGTGAAATGGGTCCGAGGTAGATGTAGACGATACATCGGCTGGTTTATATTAGCAGATTTGATTTGTTTCAGCATTGGTCGATACCTGCATGGATTTATCAATGCATTAGTGCATTCAGCAGCCATGCCTGTCGATTACATAAAGGGCATGCATTGAATCTCTCCATTTGCTATCCATTGTTAATGTGTCATTTGATTTGTTAAACTTTTCTGCTTTTGTTTAAATTGATATTTGTTTATCTGTGGTTATCATTGTCATTTCTAAAATGAGGAAGAAAAAAAATAATTGGCTTCAAGAGTCTGTCCAAAACAAAAAAAGGAAATGTGTGATGTATTTATTTTCATTTACAAACCAATCTAAAATTAACAGTACCAAAAACAACTTCATTTTTTATTAGTTTTGTATCTGGATACAGTATTTGATTATCAGGACTTTTGACAACCTTATCCTCCGCAGCCTATCGTCTCCAAGAGACACATTGTCTACTAAAAAAAAAATGCTGATCTTTGTGATTTCAAATGTTTTAGTTGAACCATTTTTGTTTCATTTAATAACCCAGCCTGTGGGTTGCTCCTGTATTTTCTCCATCACCGACTCCGATGTTGAAAAGAAGTTTAACGTAGATCCAGTTCAAAAGTCTTGCTTTTCAGGTGAAGAAAAAGAACAATGCCTGTCTTACTCTTCCTTCCTCCCACACACACTCCTCCATTAATCTCCTCACCACTCCCACTCAGATGTTAGAACCTGAGTGATTTACATTAAAGAGTCGAGCAGGTGCATTGCCTCTGTCTGGTTTTAGTCCAGAGCTTCTTTGATTGTTTTTTTTTCTCCACCCTTTAATAAACGACCTCTCCTGCTGGCATCTAGAACGATTGTTTATGAGCTAATGTATAAAAGGGGTGGGCGTTTGATGCTGTTCTCTATCTCAGCCGTATTCAACCTGTTCGTGTATAAAGCTGTGACCACTTCCCTGTATTGTTTTAACCTCATTTCATTGCTGAAGCTGAGAGGAAAGAAGAAACTGTCACCAATAATAGATATTTACCATAGATAGATGTTTATCACCTAGTTTATGGCAGATGAAGAGTTTCTTGGCAGACCAGCCTCAACCTAGCAGGAGACTAGGTGGTGAAACAGATGTTGATAATGAAGGCTCAGCTCTATCAGGTTTCCCTGGAAACCAGGCCAGTTTGCCAGGATGCTAGGCCAAGCATATCGGCGTCTATTTAGACCAGGCATCCTCAAATCTGACCCTTGAGGTCCGTTGTCCTGCACATTTTAGACGCATCTCTACTTCCACACCTGAATACCATTGTTAAATGATCTCCTCAGTATGCAGCCAAGTTCTCTAGAGTCGTGCTAATGACCTGATTATTTGACTAAGGTGTGTTAAAGCAGAGACACATCTAAAGGTGCAGGACAACGGACCTCAAGGGCCAGATTTGCGGATGCCTGATCTAGATCAATGCTGTTGCATTTAAGTTGGGTTTGGTTGTTTTGCACAGTTATGGTGGAGATTTGCTACCATGATTATCAGTGTGGTTGTTCTCCTCGGGATGTGGTTGTGGTGTTGTTTTTGGAAAGGTTCTTGAGACATAACCCTGGAGATGTATGGCCTCTGGTTTCACCACCTTAGATTCTCCACATTTGTTTTCCGCAGATGATGTTGTTTAAACCATGGCTTTCAGTGTGTATCAGTGTCTGAGTGTGACCTTCTCTGTCAAGCCCTTCTACACACGGTTCCTGAGACCCTCTCGTTTGGACTTTGGAGGTCTGCAGCGATTGTCTCTGTGGAAAGTTGCCACCAGCCCATTTTATCAGACTCAGTCATTAGGTGTATCTGCAACAGTTTGGGTTTTTTTTAAGGTCTATGTTCACACAAATACTGCATTTTGGCAGAGCAATTGCATTTGAGACAGATTTCAAAGGTGGAAAAATGTCAACGTGTTTGTTTTGTTTTTTGATCTGCTTCTTTTCTTAAACCAGAGGTAGACGACATCAGTCCTCGAGTCCCTGTGGTGTAATAACACATAAGCGAAGGACGACAGACCAGTTCTTTTCTCTCTTACCTGTTTCTGTTTCACTACGACCAATCTGTCAGGATTGTCTGATTGAATTGCCTCTGTAGAGTTTGGTGAATTAAACAGTTTAAGCAGATGAAGATGTTTCAAAATTGTTATTAATTTACAATATAGACCGTTAAATACGCTGAAGTCTTTGTGGCTCTTGCACATATATACAGTAAAATAAATTTACCATGAGAATTTTTAACCCAATGGTTTTGATGTTATAACATTAAGTGACACTGAGCCCCATATTATGATTGTCCATCATCATGGATGAAATAACTGTGAAAGCAACCCATGTTTAGAACAAAGGAGTTAGTTAAAAAAGGACTAAAAAAAGATATGAAAATAAGTAAAAGTATCTATTATCGGAACATGCAGAAAAAGATATATGTACTCTGTGGTTTTAATTTATATATGTTAAATATCATGTTTTTACAAATATTTTTGTTTTTTGTTTTTCTTTTGTTTCCCTTTTTACTAATGAGTTGTATTAAGTCATAGTAAAAAAAAAAATACATAAAATATCATCTTGTCTTTCATTTCAAAATTTTGTCCCTTTTATTTACCATCCACAACTGTTAGATAATTTAATTTTACTATTTTATAAATACTTTTCTTGAAAAATAAATGTAAAAAAACAAATACTTCACATTAATAGAAACCATTTGTCGAAAACTATTTATTTATTTATTTATTTTTTTTTTGATAGTTCTCCTTGCTTACAGGTCTTTGTTAAAAAAGAACAGGTAGTCAGCAGTCTGATAAAGGCGGTTTGGATCATATCCGTAGCTTTAGGTGGTGCAGACACACCCACTGATATATTATCATGTTATTATTGGTCCTTTTATCTCTCAGCGGTACTCTACCCATCTTCCTTTAATCAGGCTCTGCTTGTCCTCGCCCGTCTCGGTGGGTTTCTTCACATGGTAGGAAACATTGTTTCTACTGCTTGCCAAGTTTGAAGTGTGTTGATAAGAGCTGTGGCACCAAGCATCAAAGGCTGAGATCATCACCTCACTTTATCCGCCCTTTATTGTCTTCACAGCTTTTCTACCCTGGCAGTAAAGAATGACCTAGCGTTTACAGTAACCCTTTAATTTAAAGAGCTTTTGCTCAGATGGAAAATTAAAGCAAAATCCTACAAGTTTTGAACAATTAGCTCAATATGATATATATTAAGTAATTTTTAAGGCTGATATTCAGAACTTGGTGCGTATTGATGCTCTGTGTGGGCAAAAATGTACCTGTGTAACCTGAGAGGGTCGGAGACATCACTCAGTGAGTCATATGACAGCTTCACAGCTGTCTGTGCTCCTCTTAAAGGGATCATTGAACATTTGGCCTAAATATGTTGTAATTTAACTGTTAATTGAAAAATTGCTTTCTTTGATATGTAAAAAAAAAAAATCATTATTGCTTCAAAAAACGTATGCATCCTTTATCATATTTTTCACCAGTGGAGGTCGCCAGTTTTTCACCTACACAGTGCATGCTGGGTGTTTTTTTTTATTGTTGTTTTTTTTATCCTACAGCGTTTGACTGGTTCATATTTAAACAATACCACACCGATTATACATGAGATATCTGTTAAAAACAAACTAATGTGATCAACTTGTGATCTACTGTTTACTGTATTAGCTAAAGCTAACTGTGTTAGCAAATGCTAACATGAAATCAAAATACTGGAAGATAATGAACAACTGTTTAAAATAACTGAATAACACATCATTCAGATATATCAGGAAAAAAAATCTTTTGATCCTAACCATATGTTTTTATGCTAACTGTATGGTTTGATGCTAACTATTTTTGATCCTAACCGTATGTTTTTATGCTAACTGTATGTTTTGATGCTAACAGTAAATAGCCTCCATTAGAACTGGAGCTCTTTGTAGCATAGCGCTCCGTCTGGGTTAGCATCTCCTAGCAGCAGCGGCACAAAACACCAGCTTCTTCTTACATTTATTCAAATCAAACAGCTTACAATATTTTTACTGTATTGTAATTGTGTCAAAAGAGTTACTTGGGCAGGTTTTTAATGAGAGCTTCCCTTATGGAACACTGATAGACACCAAGGGCTGTATTTTGATCTAAGAAAGTTGAAACATCTCAAATTACATTAATACATGACTTAAAGGTTATGCTGTGTTGCTTTAAACACTAGAGCAAATTAAGCTAATAGTTATTGTCACAAGGTCTAGAGCCTCTAGTGGCTAACAGTTACACATTGTTGCTTTAAACTAGTAAATATAATCTGTTTTAACAGCTGGATGTGTTACACTTGATCTGCTTGTTCTTTCTTAAGTCAGTTTTGCTTAAATCAAAAGGCTAAAGCCCCTTAAGCATATAATGCTTAGTTAGGTAGACCCAGAAAGCATCAGAAACTCTGAATGTGCTCATAGTTTATTTTTCACAGCTGCAAATGTCTCTGAAAAACCTTTTTGTTCAGTTTATCATAATAGTCTCATTGATTCCTTTAAAGGGAAAAAAATACCTACTTTTATTAAAAGAGTTAGCCTTGTACTTGTGATACTTGAACCAATCTTTTATGCAGCTGCTGGTATTCACCATAAAGTTTGCATTGTCTGTTTCTGCCTGTCTTACGTTTGTGTTTTATTAGGAGGGACGCTTTTAGTTTAAGGTAAAAGTGCCTGAAATGAACTAAAAGTGAAAAGTGGAATAAGTATGAATCAAACTCTGCTGTAAAGGCCTCAGAGTGTCGTTAGAAAACAGTAGTGAATAAACAGCACCATGAAGACAAAGGAACACAGCAGACAGGCCAGGAAGCAAGTTGGGGAAGCTTATTAAACAACAACCCTGGACTTTCCATGGAGTAATTAACCCTTTAACTGCCTGGTCAACCTCCAGCCTACCCTTTTCAGTTCAACTGGTCAACCGTTTGGTTGACCAGGCAGTTAAAGGGTTAATCAGAAGAACCAATCCAGGCCCATAAGTCTGTAGGAGCAGCAGTGATCTACAGTTCAGCTGAGGGAATCTGTCCACTATTAGTCATGCACAAAACAAATTCAGCCTCAAGGATGGGGAAGCGGAAGAAACCCATAAGATGTTCTGTTTGCAGTTTTCTAGCCAACAAGTGTCAGAGATGAAGAGCTTCTAGCAGAGGGATGATCAAACAGATGGAAGTCTGGACAGAGCCAGTGAACTGAACACACTCTTCAATAGGTTCAGTTCAGGAGTGATCTTCGTATCTCTCTCTCTTTCCCATGATGCATGTCCCTCCGTCTTTCACTTGTTTGTCTGTAGAAGTCAAGTGCAGAGACTGAATCATAATAAATCACCAGATCCAAATGTTTGTTTCTACTTTTTAACCAAAAGACGTCCGATAAGAAGTACAAATGGGTGCATTTCAGTCCAACCCTTCTTCTACTTGCATTGGTTCAGTCCAGCTTGATCCATGGTCGCAGTCTGATTTGTTTTATCTCAGTTTATTCAGCTCAGTCAGACTGGTTAGAGCGAAGGAAATGAAAGCTGGAGTAAACAGAACCAGAGCTACCTGGTGAAGTCATCACTGCATCTCACTCAGACACTTTGCATTTTTCAAACAGAATTGGAACATTGCAGACATCTAAACCACAACACTTCAACACCAGCGTTAAATTTGAAGATTTTTTTTTTTTGCATTGATCACAAACCTTTCTATTTCTTAATCTAGTGGCTTTCTAGTGGCTTTCTCCTAATAGATGAGCTCTCTCCAGCCATTACATCCCAGCTCTGCTGTTTGGACTCTGGTTTTGCATTCACCCCACTCATGGACTCTCACTGTCCACTTCATCGCTTTAAGTTGCCATTTTGTATCATTTGAATGAATTGGAGCTGAGCGGGGAGCAGACATTGTCACGTGGACGGAGAAGATGAGGCCCTGAGTGTAGCAAATGCCCTCATCCATCTTCCCAATATACTGCTCTCAGTGGAGCGCAACCATTGTGTGCAGCAGGCAAACATCCAGGAAGAGCAGATGGAGGGAGACGACGGTGCTGAGCCCATTTGTTTGGGCTTTGTTTAACTCAATGTGTGTTTTTTAAAGTTGGTCAGATCTCTGCCGTCTGCTTTTAAAAGAAAAAAAAATCTAAGATAAGGAAATGCAGATGGTTTGCTGCTGTCCTAAAAAGGAGAAAGATGATCAGTTTGTTTTAGCTTTAAAGGAATGAAAAATAAAACTAAAATAACATAGCCCTTAAGAGTTGAGGAGGTGGACCTTCAATTTTTACTCTGCTTTCTAAAGAGCTTTGTGTGTTTGCTGTCTTTCATAGGTGGCGTACCTGAGACTGTGACATCTGAGGGGGGGGTCCCAACCTTTCTGTGAAAATGAGACAACGTCCTGCTACAAAGGAACTTCTCAACCTTTTTTTTTTAATTATATGTCAACAGATCCATCTTAGTGTGGAATGTGGAATGATACTCTGAGCTTGGTGTGGTTTTCATGCTGGGACATGATGCCACCAGGATTTTAGTCCTGGCAGTGTTATACTTGAAAGACTTCAAACATTTTCCAAGAGTTGAACATTTCATTGTGATTGATATCTTTTCATGTGTTTGTACTATAACTACCCACACTATTTTTCACCTGAGTAATAAATATAAACAGTTTTTACTGAAAAATCCTCTGTCTTGTTCTTGCTTGAAAGGAATGCTGGTGTGTGTGTGTGTGTGTGTATGGGGGGGAGATGCCGTTTCTCATACCCCTAGGGTATGCGCAGGGATGCTTTCTGTAACATGCACTTAAAAGTAGCTTGTAAGATTTATGCAGCACACTTTTTTTATAAATTACTTAACTGAAAAAGACAGTATACAATTGAGCTTAAAATAATTCATACCCTTTGCAGGTTAAGCTTTTAAAGTTATGTTAAAATTTTACCAGCACACTTTTTCTAACTGTAAACCAAAATACCTGTGGGGGGAAGAAAAGGAAGCAGCTAGTCAGCAAATCATTTATTATTTTAATTTCAATAAAGATTTTTCTGCTAATGATTAAGCAGAACATACATGATTTTCAACATGAATTTTTCCATTTACGGATTTTTTAAAAATAGGTTATTTTTTTATATTGTTTTAATTTTATTTATTGATGCAAATGCTTCATTGCACATTACAAATATGACTCAATCAAGAGAACCGTCTTAAAAAGTTTCAAAAGGAGAAAAATAGAATCACATTTTAAAAGATAGGAGATGTCGTTGAAAATATTGCTACACTACCTGGAGGGAGCTGTCAGCTGTGTTTCCTTTAACCATCAAATTGAGCTAATTGTCATTATGAAAATCAATTCGCTAAATGGAAACACTGCAATTACAAAAAAACTCTGCTGTTTTAAGAAAAGTTTAAGCTTCAATAAGGTGGTTTTTAAGGTCGTATTGAAATTGTTATATCTTGTAAAACTGCAATGAAAATACTTTTTTTACATCAAATGAGTCATCTGATCAACAACTGCACTTTACTTCCTTGTACAAAGATGAAGCAGAACACTGGGAGTAGTTAGATGATGATGGTGCCACTAACCACTAGAGCCATGGCTAAAATATGAATGTATCTAATGTGTTTACATTGACCGATGTAATGTTGTTTCATATTCACGTGGCATTTTAATTTCATTTCTTATCTAATGGAAATAACCAGATTGCGAAATTAGAAGAATATCAACATAGTTTTGCACACATTTGTAATGGAAACACAGCTAGCTAATGCAGCAGATTCCTTGAGAGGTAGGTGGTCAAAAACCAAGATCTGACTGCAATAGACGGCAAATATTCATGTCAGCAGCCGCTCCGGTTTTACCAGGAACACATACTTGCAGATTTGTCTGTTCTCAGTCTGTTTTTCATGGTGGCTGAGGGGTAGAAATGCCATGCAAATACATTATTTTACTGCCAATTCAAAAGGTTTTGGAATCTCCAAAATTAGACAAAATACACAAAAATGAAGATCAAAAACATACAAAAAAAGGCTGCAAAGAAGAAATGCTGCAAACACAAAACTGATGCTAACACACAAACAGATGTAAAGGGAAAAATTCT
>JAUZNJ010030572.1:6240-39975 GCA_034780135.1 Jordanella pulchra
TGAATATACACTATAGAAAAAAAAAACTAACAATAATATAAACACTTTACACAGATGTTCTCTTGTTAGAGCTCTCTTACATTTAAAGCTGGGGCATGAAAGCAGGAGGAAGGACGCGTGTGTTTTTCTCAGTCATCCTGTTTGTTTGCATGGTAATATCAGGACTAAATCAACCTTTAGAGGCTTTTCTGGGGTTTTTTTTATCTCCTATGCACATCTGTTTATACAGAAAGCATTGTTTGCTCCAAGAGCTGTGTTGTTTTTTGTTTTTTTTTATTTCCCTCTCTAAAGGCTATAAAATTGTTGATATAAAATAATCTTTTTTGTCACATAGTCCAACCCTAGTAAAAACTATTATCCGGGTTATAACTTGTATAAAAAACATGCATTGATTTGTAGATTTGCTAGATTGTGGCCTTGTTGGGCCTCCATAGCCCTGTGGAACATTTTTGTTTTTATATCTTCCTCCTTATAGAGGATTTTTAATATAATATGATATAATGTTTACCTGTAGCATATAAAGCATGTCAAGTATACTATAGGTGGAAAGTAATTGAATTGTTCTTTTTGCACCAAGTTTCTCATATATTTACTTGTATTTTTCGTAAAGATTTGTGTTGGCTATGGACAAAAAAGACGTAAACCTACAGATTAGGACCGCCTCATTGGCAGGCCGCTCTCATACTAGTTGATCTCAGTGTGGACGGTTCCCAAATGTCATTCTGTGTTATTTAAATATGGAAATAAAACATGCCTAATGAAGTGTTCATCTGTTATAAGGAGGAACTAATTCAGCCTGTGAGCCCCAGAAAGACTGGGGAAGTGGGAAATTTTCAGAGATGGACTAACACACAGTCGGTTTTGCGTTAATGTGAGACCTGCTGACATTTAGGAAAATATTTCTCTGTGACCTTCAAAATGCGGTTGGATGGAACCCAGCTGAAGTTAACTGATTAAACGTGATTCCTGATTATTAGCAAAACATTTCAAATGAGCTTTAGGAAATAAATCTTGATCTCCAAGGCATTCTTTGTACTTCAGAATCAGTTATTCATGCTTATCCGGTTGAAAAATATGACTAAGTGATTTCTGCAGAGTATCTATGTTTAGAGAGAGTATTCAAATACTTGGAAATGCATGAGTTAAGTAGTTCCTGTGGGGAAATCCCATTCTGTGTCACTGGGTTAACTGGGCTCTATGAGTTTTAACCTGCGACCATCTGTTGTTTTAGGTCAAATAGGTCTAGAAATGTCATCAGTGGTACAACCTGATTAAACCCCTCAAAGGTCCTGGAAACATCTGTTCTACAGCAGAATGACTGAAGCACATCACTGATGGCTGCAGCAGCCAGCTGGCTTTTCTCTAGAAATCAAAACAAGCTGACAGATTTTAAATCTGCTGAGACGGCTGGGGGAGGATATGGGAGGCTGCAGATTTAGAGAGGATCAGCCACAGTAAATAGATACTTGAAAGCTCAAACCCTGGAGCAGAGACCCCCCCCCCCCCCTTTAATGTTACTTCCTTTAGTTTTGAGTGACTCTCTGCTTGGTTTCCCTTCAGGACTCTATGGACTCTCTGCACAAGCGCTTGGAGCGCAGCAGACAGATGCAGACGGTCTTACGGGCGTTTGAGGCGCGGGACCGAAACCTTCTGGAGGATAACCTCTGGAGGGTGTCGTTCTGGTCATGTGCCAGTGTGCTGGTGATGCTGTGTGTGGCCTTAACCCAGGTAACAGGCCTTGACTTCACCCTGTTCAATCGTACAATACAAAGCATGAAAAGTATTCAACTATCTATTCAACAGAAGCACGCATGCTAGAAGTGCATCTGTTGACTGAAGGGGGCTGAGAAATATCCAGTGGACCTGAGCTTTAATTCAGTTTCAATTGAGTTTATTTATATAGTTCCAATTCACAACACTTCATCTCAAGGCACTTTTTCGAGACAATTCAATGAGATCATACAGTCAGATTGGTTACAAGTTTTCTATCTTGGGAAAAGCAGATGTTTGCTTTGAGTCATTGACTTTGCAGGACTCATGTGGTGACAATAGATAATCACTTGCCTTTTAATGTTGACTCTTCAACAGTCTCCTACACCGAGCATGCATGCAGTGACAGTAGAGAGGAAAAACTCCCTTTTAACAATTCCATCATCTATGATCAAAGCTGCTGATAGCAGCAGCCCAGCTAATATTTGCCACCACTGTGGTGTCACAACCAAAGAGGGATAGGAGGAAATCGAGAATAAGCATAAAGAATAGGATAGGGTTGTTAGGAAATATTGTTTCTTTACGGTCTGTGCCGTATATCATCACATGGTCCAAAGTATGAAGATGAGAATGTGTCGGGTTGTGCACATTTTGAACAAATCCATTCGAGTTTAAGATGGCGTTAAAGGCTAAGGGATAAATGTTCTGAAGAATTACAATGATTAAGTGGCTTTAGGCCAATCGGTAAAACAGACTGAGAAAATGTTGCTACTCTTCTTTAATACTTTGATTAACATCCTTATCTTTTTTTTTTCTGCTGAATACTTCTAACAGGCTAAATTACAGTTTGATTTCTGTGCTTATTTCTATTTTTTTTCCACAGGTCTACACTGTTCGCAAACTGTTTGATGATAAGCGGAGGGTTTGCACATAGAAGCATCCACCACAGACGGATTAGGAGTGAACAGACTGTGAGCAATAATGACATTTCATTAAATCACAAAGCATAACCAGAGGGTGAAGAGGTATGACAAAGTGGAAGTTGGTTAAGTCATTTCATTTAGTGCCTTTAATGTCACGTCTGGCCACAAACCAGTAAGGAAATGCTTTTCAAAGTGTAAAAGCAGGCCCACACCTCTGAATCTGGGTAAAGGTTTTGGGATTTTTTGGTAAAGGTATCATAACTGTCAGTAAAGGTAGAAGGTACACCCTGGTGTCGGGTTGCTGGTTCAGAGAAAAACAGTGTGCAATAACGTTACTCTGTAGTTGCATTAGTGTTGTAGTTCTCAGAGTTGATTCAGGAGGTTTTTTTAAGGGTACTCATAGTTTTTTATGTGCCAGTAGGACTTTTTTCATCTTTTAGTGAGTGGGAAGGAGGGAAGATTTCATGACCTGACTGCCAATAATGTCCAATCTCTTTCTTTCATGTTACACGTCCGATTAGTATAATTATGCCATTTGTCTTTTAAGCTTCCATCCTGTTTTTTCTTACGTGTATAATAAAAACTTGTCAATTTAAAAATATGGCCACATGTTGACTCTTCATATGTTTCCTTTCATGATGTTTAAGATGTAACAAATGAGCTTTTAATGTGAGACATTCATGACAATAAAAACATTGTTTTACATTGAAAGTACATTGATTGTTTTTTGCTGAATGGGAGTTGGTGTGAAGGGAGATCTGGAGAATTAACCATGAAAATAGAAGTTAAACCTTGTAGAGAACAGAAATCTCCATTGATGATAAAGAAGACGCGGGTTCAGACCTAAGATGAGGGTTTTAGACTGAAACTAGATTGGGTTTAAATTTCTCGGAATTTCTGGTTGTTTTTTTTTTTGTTTTGTTTTTTCCTCTGCCACAACATTGAAAGTCATAGCTCTCATAACACAAAGAACAAGGAGAGAACAGCGGAAATGACTAACTATTCTGAAAACAAGTGGTCCTGCAGTTGAGCTCTAGGATAAAAATGGCTGTTAACTCTCAGCAGAGATCAAGTTGTCATCCATTTCCAGCAGACAAAGGTCGGTGCATGATGCTTCTCATCACAGTTCCACAGTGGACTGTAATACCGGGGAGACGTGGAAAAGGACCGTTACAAAAGATAGAAATAGAGAAAGCTCAACATTATAAAGTTTATGGTCAGAACTTCACAGATTTCATTTCCAAAGTCAGACTGCTGAGGCTGACATGCGAAAGTGTCTTTAGAAAGATCAACCACTTTGACAGAAGAGCAACATCTTGGTTTATTTTGGAGTTAAAACATTTCTGATATGAACTCACATGTGGCCTCTATATTTCCTGCCTTCCCACATCAGAGGCCGTTAACTCTAACAGGATACGGGTGGAATAAAACGGATCCCTAAAGGTGTGTCCGATATCTGCTGCAATAAGAACAGAACCTCAGAGATGGTGTTATATAGTTGCACTTACTCCTGGAAACTGGATTTTCCTTTTTCTTAAAGCCAAATTTCTTCATAAGGACAAAAATGAGACAACTTTAACATTACATTGGTAAAGATGCATCAAGATTTTTAGAAATCAGTCAGTTTTCTTAATCTTTTAGACCTTTTTTATGGTCATCCTGGTCCTCGGATTTCTGTCGTTCTACAAAAACTTGCCTTTTTATTAAGGCGTTTTTGAGCAGGAAAACATCTAAAACATGCAGGCTGCAGCCCCACTAAGAGTGTTGTATTCATCCATTTTATATAAAGAGCTAAACCAGAGTGTCTCAAGCAGTATTTATTCAACCAGAGAAAATCACAGATTTACTCAGCCAGGGACAAAAATGATTATTATTTCTATAGATACAGAGCTAAAGCAGCATTTCTAAATTCATCATTCAGAAATCATCTCTTTATTTTTGGTTTTAACATCATGTTTAATAGATTATTTAAAAAAAAAACAATACTTTGCAATAGGCTTGTAGCAGAGTCCTGCTGATCCTTGGTGGCTGCAGATGAAGGTTCTTCATGTGTGATTTGGACGAGA
Source organism: Jordanella pulchra (assembly GCA_034780135.1). Classification (NCBI taxonomy): domain Eukaryota; kingdom Metazoa; phylum Chordata; class Actinopteri; order Cyprinodontiformes; family Cyprinodontidae; genus Jordanella; species Jordanella pulchra. The sequence goes on from JAUZNJ010030572.1 coordinate 10,940, forward strand.
GGGGATGTGGGGGGGTCGCCTGTATGAGAGGGCCGTGGACACAAAGGCATCTAGTTAGTTTCTGATCCTGTTGTAAAACAAACATCAACACTGTGTGCTTCTCTAACCTCCTGCCAAGAACACTAATAATCAGCTACACTTGAGTTTAAAAATTATAGCAGATCAACATAAGTAACCAGATTCATTTCTGCTGGAGCTTATTTAAATATGAAGGCTTTGGATGATGCAATTACAGGTTGTGATTCAAAATTCTTTGATTAAAGAAGGAAAGTGAGAAATATAAGAAGTGAGAAAAAGGATCCAAAACGCTTTTAAATGGAAAACAAACCCAGGAAGTTATGGGGGGAAACAAACTATCAGTCAGATGAAATAATCGCCAAAATGATTAGAAATACGATTGAAGAAGATCTACGTTAAAAAAGCTGAAATTATTTATTGTTTGCAATAAGAATGGCTTTTATTCGTTTAACAAAAGCCATGAACTGTGGATTACTTTGAATAAACCAAAACACTTGAAGAGGTCATGTGATGTGTGGGTAAAACAAAATTACTTGCATGTTTACAACCAGGGGCATCCAGGGGTTAACATGAGTTATCCAGCTTAATATTTTAGGGCTTTGTGTGATAGTATAATGAACCTGGGAGGGTTCTCCACTGATATAAATGATTAAGGCTTTGAAGAATGCAGAGCCTGCAGTTTAAAAGAGGTTATGGATAGGTTTGTAACTGGACGTGCAGTGATACCAATGCTCTGATGTTCATGCAAACGAGTTGAGTTTTTCTGGGGGGTTTTTTAACATGCGTCAATGGGGCAGTAAAGACTCTATTTTTTCTCTTGGAGGCCACATTACGACAAATGGATAACATCACCAAGTTGTATACTTCTATAGTATAAAAACATTTCTAGAATTCTTGGTCATAATAAGAAAAAAACCTGAGAAACATCCAAAAAATGAACTCACTTACAATCCGTTTACATTATTAGAGCTGAACTGGTTGATAAGCTTTAAGTTTTGTAAATAAATGCTTGTACCAATGATGCATAAAGAAGGATTGTACCACCATCCTAAGTTCTGAAGACGGTCTATTCAAATGATTCAGGTTAGTTAGACGAACTGGACTCTTAGCTTCTGTCTTAATCAAAGTTTAAAATAAAATCAATCTACCAAATTAGCACACAAAGCCCCGCCTTAGAGATGACTCTGTTGTTGCTTTGGCAAAAAACAAATCATACAAACACCAAACAGCCTGACTCTGTGGGTCAGAGCATAGAAACACTGTTTACCAGCTGAAGTCATGATGACTGTGAACTGGTAGGAGTTTAAAGGCTGATCCACCAGAGCAACCTCAGCTTCATCGCAGAGTAAATGTTTCAGTTCAGCTGCTACCGGGTTAGTAGCACTTCAATTGAAATGTTATTATAGACCCTGCATAAAGAAAACAAATAATTAAAATATATATATATATATATATGAGAAAAGAACCCAGAACAAACCAGCCGAGTTTTCAGTCTAGATTTTTTTATTTGTGACAACAGAGCATTGTTTCTCACATTTATCTAACAAATGACTTTATGTTCCAATGAAATCGTAAAGATGTTGCGACACCTCTTCCATTGACGGTAATCTTTGTGGAAACCTACAATGTTCTTACATCAACATCTGTGTAGTTATTAGTATTACAAAGTCGACACTTCCCTTTTACTTCTCTGACTAAGGCTTTCTTGCTCCACATAACGAGAAAAAATGTAACTTCATCAGGAGTGAACTGTGGTAAAAAAAAAATGCTTAGTAATAAGCTAAATTATTGAAGCAAACAAACACTAAAGATCATTTTAAACAAAGGATAAAATGATTGAATTAAAAGGTATCACTGTCTATTGAAGTGCTTAGTGTGTAATAATTCAACATTAGAAAGTGTAAAGCTCACAGAAAATGTAAACCTTCCCTTTAAGTATAACAGAAGTTGCACATCAAGTGCTGTTTTAAGATGTATTTTATTTCTCTGGGTAGCTTAAAAATCTTTTTTGTTTTTCATTACTTCATGTCATTGTTAAAGAAAAAAAACAAAAGCTTTCTGCAAAAAAGCCTCTCAAATGCGCCGCTTGTAATTACAGAGGAAAACTAATTTTAGTAAGTGATAGAAAAGAGTAAACAGTCTCTGGGAGATGAGATAATGAAAACAAGAAACCCAAAAAAACAAGAGTCTAGTCGAGCAGGGAAGGCTCTGACGGACGAATGATAGTGGGTCTGTTGGGTGCAGCCGGGGGTCTTCTGCTGCAGGAGAAAAGAGAGGAAAAGAGGTAAAGGTGGGGAGAAAACATGCAAGGAAAAGATTTTATCACATAGTCATGCAGCAATGTCTCCCAAAAGCCACAGAAAATCCCTTTAAAACAAACAGCTAACAAGACAACCAGCAGGACAGAATCAGAGATACGTCACTAGTGAAGAATGCTGCCTATCGTGCAGGCTATGATCTTGGGTTTCCTGTACTTGTTACCATGGCAACAGGGCCACCTTTTGTTTCCTTGTTGATGCAGATGGGAGGCAGAAAACATAATGAGTCTAATTCCAGGCCCGCAGCAGAAGAAATGCTCACATTCCTGCACATCAAGCGTTTGGAGCGAGGGATCTAAAATATGGTGGATGTGGTGTTTCTGGAAAGATATCTGCTGTTATTCAAAGGATTGTTCTGCAGGACCACATCTCCTTGTATAATGTAGAGTCTGTAAATTACAGAAAGGACACGAGGGACCAGAGCGATGAATACCAGTCCAGCACATCTAAAGGGATTTAGTGGAATGTTTTTACCTGCTGATTTGTTTTTCTCCGAATCCAGTTCAGACATTTACTCAAAAAAATTATAAAGGAAATAAGCATAGAGCAGAATCTGGCCTGAGAGCCAGAAGCATGCATATCCAGCCAGCCGTTTACATGCACTAACTGTACAATGTGGGACGTTAACATCTATTAATTAAGGGTTTATAACCTTTAATTAAAAACCTTCATTGCAATGCACTAATCTTACGATATCAAACTGCAATTAGTTAATAAAAAACTTAACATAGTTTCCAAAATGTGAAAAATCTATAAATATCCCCTCAACATTTGCTAACATTTCTTTCAGAAAGCTTCAAAGAAACAACAAAATAATAGAAATCATCACAGAGCATGTGGATAAAAATCTGTGTTAAGTTGATTTAAGTTGATTAGTTCCGGTTTTGCCTCTTATTCATATTCCACAGGTTATAAATCAGTTCATTCAGGTGAAGACGGTGATCCATCTTTATCGGTCCAGTGCTGTGGTTCAAAACCACTAGCAGAAAAACAGCCCCACATCATGAGGCCGCCACAACCATGCTGGACAAGTGGTTCTAAAAGCCTCACTTTCATTCTTCAAAACATACCGTAGGCCATTATGGCCAAAAACCTCAATCCTAATCTCTATTAACCGTAAAAGCAGAAGACGTTTGACTTATTTGTCATGGATTTCGGTCTATATAAAGGTGTCGAGCTTAAAGCAGAGACAGAACTTTTTCCTCTACTGTTAATTGATCAATTACATTTTCCTTGAAGATCCAAGCAGAGTAAATCGTAGGAAATGCTTCTCTAACCTCTTCTCTAAATGGGTCAGTTAAAGGAATAATTTTGCAAAATCGCTTTAAAGGATATTATCTCTAAATACTAAAGAAACTCTTCAGAGGACGGTCTGTTTATAAAGCGACCCTCTAACCGCCTGATAACTCAGCAGGATGTGACATGAACTTCATGCTCCTCTAGCACCAAACCACTGCACCGCATTAGGTTGTGTTTTCAACAGGAACTGTGTAGGAGGTCCTACCTGGGAATTCCCGGGGGCAGAGCTGGAGGCACACGGGCAGGCCTTGAAGGAACCAGAGGCACCGATGAGTTGGTATCGTATGGCCCCTGGGGGCCCGGTCGAGAGGGCACGGGCGGCGCTCCGAATGCTGGTGAAGGGTTGAGAGGCGGTGGACCTGGAGTAGGTCCCCTCACTGCTGGGGGTCGGTTAGGGGGGGCTGCGGTCGATGTGAGCGGTCGGGACGCTGGAGGACTGAAACATGATGATGATTAAAGCTTTTAACATTTATTTTTCACTGTAGACAATGTGATATAGTAGAAAGTTTTCAAGACTTTAGATGCTCTGTAAAGCATTTGATCAAATACAAATATGGAGATATACCATAAGAAACAGTGCAAAGCTAATTCCCTCTGAACCTGTCTGTCTCCAATTTCTCTCTGATGGTTTACAGGATGATAGTGGAAACCGTCACTGTGTTTTTCTTTAAGAAAGTGTTTGTTTTTCAGCTGGCTTCATGTCTAGCAGCTCTTTGGTGACACCTGGTGGACATTATGTGTCATTTAAAAAAAGGGGTTTTCTATCCTTTAATTTTCCTCTAAACAATATAAACTTTCCATTAGATATGAGCTGAAAAACCATCAGAAATAAGACAAAAACTAAACATGTTGTGTCATACAAGAATTAATATTTGTCACCTTGGTTCTTTGGCGATCCAAGTATCATCCACTGGTGGAGGCACTGGCGTGGAGACGGTGGTGGTGCTGATGTCTCCGATGATGACGAGCGCCTCTTTCAGAGCGTGATACATCCTCAGCATCTCATCCCTCCTCTGGGCCTGCTCAGCAGACTCCTCCATCAAACTGCCCTGATCTCCAGCTGAGTACAGATAGGCCAGCAGCTCAGAGTGGATGAAGTCCTTCGTCTGAAACAGGAAAGGGAAAATAAATGCCTGCCCTATGATGAGTTATTCACAAAATCCTGAACTTTTTGCACTGCGACTAGAGACTAAAGCGTATTTTATTTGGGCAGAAAGGTTCCTGTTTGCAATGTGATCCGATTTTGATCAGACGCACGTTGTTGATCATGAGGTGCATGATGGTCTTGGGCATGAGATCCCTGATGGACTTGTTGACGATGCTGATGTACGAGTCCACCAGGTTGCGGATGGTCTCCACCTGGCGCTCCAGCTGCGGATCCATGGACACCGTGTCGGAAGGATTCATGGCGTCCTCGTTCTCATGCTGGAGGACACCAGAAACGGACATGAAGTGATTCAGGAAAATACTCTTATCTATAATTAAATATCAGTTTTCTACATGTTAAAGGAGACTTCAGGAGGAATTATTTTCCTATTTTAGTTCAAGAGTGTCTAAGAGATTTATGGGGCTCATCTAAGGACTCTTTAATAAACTGTGGTCTGTAGGCGAGTTGCAGTTTTTAATAGTAGTTTAATCTCTGCAGCACCTGGTCCTTCTCTGGGTAAACACCAGCTCTGAGGAAGGAGGCCTTCCAGCTGTCCACGTCCTCCTGAGTGTCGCAGGCCAGCTCGATCTGACGCAGGTCTTTATATACGTTCCTGTGAAGGATACACATGTTAGACTGACAGAAACAAGAGCAAAGAGTAAAATAAATAGATAAATAAAAAGCTGTGTAGGTGGATCCAGATGTCTGCACCTCTGTTCTGTGTTAAAAATGGCAAAGACGTGCTTGCTGGACATGAAGCCTTTTTCCAGGTCTCTGAGCTTCAGATTGTCGAGAGGCAGCATGAACTTCTTCTCCTTTTCCTGATAAAACATCCAGTGATGTAAAACATATTAATACACACACAGAAATCTAGTAGTTGTAATAATCATGTCATGATCTCCTTTAGTTTATGCAGGTTTACCTCCTCGTCTTTGTACCAGGACAGCGACTCGGCGGTCAGGACAAACCAGTAGTCTTTGGAGCCGCCCTTCATGATGCTGATGTTGATGGTGAGCCAGCCTCTGCGGATCACCTGAAGAGCCCACAGAACCATTTCATAGTTTAGCACTTATCCTTAGAGAGGACGCAGAACGCAGGAAGCAAATCTGCCTTCAATACACGCTTTATCGTTAAAATAAAAACGGAGCAGTTAAAGCGCATCATTTAAACCATATTATATCTACATTAAGGAAAGATCTTTTTTTTGTTCACCTTTGCTATTTGCTGCTGCTTTGGGCAATTTTGGAACTTTTGTTGTTTGGTTTACTAAAGCAGTCTGACTTTGCTAGAAGCTTGTGCTGAGGAGGTTTGATGCTCCTTTTGTGTCTTTTCTTTCAGGTTATTTGAGTTTACTTGGGCTTGACTTGTTTGGACAAATTTTCATGTAATTTACACTTAATATTCTTTAATTTGTTTTTTTTTTCCTCTCTTGTATTAATTGGGTTGGATTTTATTGTGTCTTGGTTCTGCAAAACCTCCTCTTTTATATAATAAATTACCTTTATATATGATCCCTTTCTCTCTGGATATTTTTATGTTACTGCCATTGAACCCATAGACCTTGGGGGCATAACAAAAACCATGATCTTCCCAGAAGCAAAGCTTCTTAATACCAGTAAAGCCTTCAAGAACTGGTTGGTTGTGTTCTGAAATCTAAAGTGCCTTGCTTGGTTTGTACAGACATGTCACACATTGTTCCCAAATGTCCTAAATTTGCAGTAAAATCAATGGAAGGCAAAAGGTCATTTATATATAGAACCATCTTTGTTTTGAATGTTTAAGGAAAGGCCGTTCATTGAAAGATTGGCATATTTGTGGTGAGTGAGAATGAAATCTCAGGAGTGTTTCTGAATCAGATGATGGAGCAAAATGTGAACAACATCTAAAAACGTACATCTGGCTTGAGACCTCACAGAGCAGTGGAGATGTTTCTGTGCACGTGAATTATCCTTGTTTTATTTATTTATTTATGTTTATCTGCTGCAGCCTTTTGTTGAGACTATAAGGTTTTTTAATTAGGTTGACCATAAAAATCCAGAACGAATGTTTCAACAAATATCCAGATGTGATAAAGAGTAGAGTCTGGAATAAATATCAGTGCCTCTTTAAACTTAATTCCCAAACCTTGTTGCATGTTACTCTGTCAGCATCCCTCGTATTTACCCTGCAAGCTGTGTGCTCACATTTACACAGAAAATGTTCAGTAATCAGCTGATCTCCATGTGCATGGATTGTAAAACCGCTACAGGCTGTCGACATGGTTCTTTTGATTTAATAAAGCTTTGTTACCCTAACAATGTTTCCTACAACACAACCATCCAGCTTTCTGGATGGTTGTGTTGTAGGAAACATCAAACTCCTATTTTACTCTATTACATATCTTAATCTATCCCAATTACTTATAAAAGTTTTCACTCAGGTCTTTTCCACCAACAAGGCCACACACAAGAAACAATCCTCCGATAACAGACCACTTCTAGTTCTCACTGTCTTGTTTGTTTTGATTCTGAAAAACCTTCAGACTTTAAATTAGAGTGAAAACTGTTTCAGACCAGAACAGACGTGAAACTTTCTGTTTTGTTCTTATTTCTTTGCAAAGAAAGAAGTAAATGCCGACAGAGTGAATGTATCCATCGATCTCCTTTATTTAACTAGATGCCTAATATTTTTTTCATTACAGTTGTTTCAGTTTTTTTAAGTTTTGTCATGAAAGTCTGTTACTCCTGTTAATGTTCATTAATCTGTATGCCTCCTATTAGCTGTTGTTCCATGTTAATATATCACTAACTTGAAGTATACGTTGAAAAGTAAAATGGAAATGCAGAACTCTAAACAATAGGGTGGACTATATTTCATTTGCAGCCAGTTTATAATGTTTTCTCCACAAGCTGTTCTGCTATAGTTGGAAAATGTCTCTGTGCTTCTTCAATATAATATAAACCACAGGATTTCAAACGGTGAAATGACAGGCCGTTTATTTTGAGCTTTTTTTGTACGGATCAGAGGAAAACTTCTCCAACCTCATGATGAAATTGGTCAGAATTTCATCAGAAGCTGTTTCACTGGGAAATCACACGACTTGCTGCTTGTAAATCTGCAAGATTTTTTTTTTCCTAGCGTGCCCGTATCTCCTCTTTATTTCATCATCTTCTAAAAATAGAAGCACATCAACATCCTTAAAACAGAAAACCCATAAACAGCATCAAGCAGAAGCTGTGATGTCACTTGTTGACACTAAAAGCTGGCCTGTGAGTTCTCATAAATCTCTCCCATTCTCACTTCCCTCTTCTCCGTGTCACAGCAAAAAACATTTATCGTCACTCACGGTCAGCGCAAACAGCGACTCCCCCCACCCACCTGAAGAGGAACCTCAGGGCAAGGTGCTTACAAGAAGACGTGTTTTAAAAGGAGGAAGAAAGAAAAAAGAACCAATGGGAGCCTGGATAATAGTATTGCGATATAAACAATAACAGCAGACGTAATGAACTGAGGAAACAGTGTAATGATGTGCAGGCAGCAAACACAGTGAGCCTATTTACCTGGTTAGGCATGACTCTCTTCTTGGTGGCGTTAGCAGCAGTCCTCTGCTGGGCACTGTGGGACAGACACACAGGTCTAGAGAATCAGCAGTGTTTGTTTTTGATGTACATTAAACACAATAAAACAATCATTACTAGAGTTTAACAGCTTTACCTGGCTAACTGCTTAAGCACCTGCTTCATCATTTTTTTTGCTTTTACTAAATTATCTTTATACTGAATTGTGATACACAAGCCTGTCTATCAACAGCATGATTTTTTTTATTTACTAAAATGTTGTATTTGTAGTCTTTTTAAGTTACTGAAAGTACAAACATTTATTTATAAAAAGATAAATGAACGTATGGATAGATTTTACTTTTGTGAATCTGTAAGATTTACTGTCTGTACGCTATAACCTCCAGTCATACAAGGAGGTATTATGTAGCTTTTTTATCTCTACGATCATTATGAGCCTAAAGCGAACCAAAGCTGAGGCTATCTGTGATTCAAACTGTATCTCCACCCGTGTTGGTTCTATTTTAGTTGTTTTTTCACCTCCTCTCTCTAACTTGCATAAAGTTATGTCTGCACAGTTCTTTTAAATGTGCTAAATTGTGTTCCGTGATCCTACCTGCTAATGCTGAAGTTATAAAGCTCTGCTAAGGCTAACACGGTAGCAACCATTATTTCTGCTGTACTTACAACAATGTTTGCACCATAATCTGATGCATTAAACCGTCACAGACATGCACACATCAGTATTTGTACTGGTGGCAATTAAGCTTGAAAGGCTGTCAAACAGCTGCTATGTTCTTCATAGCTAGCAGAGCCGCTGATTCCAGATGTAACATCAACAACAACATTGCTGGTCTGTTTTTTGCCCTGTCTTCATACAACTGCAACTAAATGTTACTGACTTTTAATTTAGCAAATGATTTTTGAAACATAATTTTATTAAACTAGTTTTACTTTCCCTCTACTTTTCATGGTTGACTAGTTGTTTGCACAAATAACATCCCTTGTTCTTTTAGTTGACTTTAAAAGCTAATATAGCCTGATTTTAAATTCATCCAACCAAACCATAGTCCTTAAATATCCAAAATATTGGCCTTAAAACTTAACAGGTAGGTAATATTATGGTTTAACAAGGAGATACATAAATGACAAAGAACCATCCAAACAATATTTACACAGAAATGTCCTTCCACAGCTATTTTATTAGCTACAGGTTTTTCCGTTTTGTTCTTTGTTTCCGTCATATTTTGTCTCTAAATCTTTATTCTAGTTGACATTATTTTCTTTAAAATTAGTATCTGAATGGAAAACCTAACTGTCACCAAAGGACCAAACCAGAGCTCACTTTGCAAATCCGATGAAGTCTTCATGGTTGGTGTTGATGTAGGAGAGCTCAATGTCAATCAGCAGCAGCACCTGAGGGGCCAAATGTGACACGTTAGATGACCTGTGTTATTCCAGGATGCTTCAAGTTTCTATGCTGCTAAAAAATACAAACCTGGTCTTTGGTTTTGTTGTCTCTCTCTCGGATGTGAGTGGTGACAATTCTCTCCGTCTCTTCTCTCAGTCGAGGGTATGAGTCCAACTGTGAACATCCCACATGTGAAGAAAAACACAAAGACCCAAACCAGGATGCAGACTGAGGCAAGTAACTACAGGAAACACATTGTGAGGAACCTCTACAGTGCCTTAGAAAGGTCAGTAAATACCTTGGACTTTATCAAGGCATCTCATTTTTTTAAATTAGAACAACAAACTTCAGTTGTGCTTCATGGGGTTTTAATAATAAAATGGAAGAAAAGTGATTTATAGTTTTTCCACAATTATTAAAAGTGTGTTGAGTCTCAATGCTGTTAGAAGGTGAACCTCAGGATTTCTTCCAGATTTGTCCTTAATTTAGCTGAATCCATCTTCTAATCCACTTGGACTTATCTTTAAGGATGTCCCAATCCAATATAAACATCGGATATCGGTCCGATATCAACCAAAAAAAACTAACATTAGATTTTATCAGCCAGCATCTAAAATCTCTGATATTTTCATGCTGATATAAACATTCTGCCATTGTTAAGAGTTTCTGAAACTCATTGGTTTATTTTACGTGGCTCAGTTGTTTTCATACCTTTTGTTGTTGACTTTTGTTCCCTGCTTTAGTAATATTACTTGATCAAGTCTTTGCTAACATTCTACAGTATAAAAGAAGTAATAAAAGCTGGTATGATTCATGCTAAAATATCGGTATCAGCTAATTTTCTGAATATAGGTATCATATCAGAAATTAAAAAGTCGTATCGGGACATCCCTAACTTTGTTCCCTATCAACTAATTTAGTAATTGATTAATCGTCAGCTGGAGTATAGAGACTCTAAAACATACCGTTAGCTGACAGAATGTCTCACTTGGAGCAGAATTTATACTAAAATAAAAAAATATACGTATATATAATTACTTTGTATTTAAGATTATAAAAACCTTCTCATATGCTGTATCAAGAACTCCTCAGGTGGAAAAGTTGGTTTAATTCTGTAAAAAAATGTACCTTCACAAACCTTTTACCATCTGATTAATAATCAATTAATCGAAAAAATAATCAACAAATAAATCGATTAGTAAAATGTTCAATTCAATTCAAGCCTAATAGCCTCTTTTTATGGGATGGCAGATCACCCACTATGCCACACTTGGCCCTGGACTAGAGCCTCCCTTTATGACTTTTTTTCTCGAATGGTTTTCTTTCTGCAGATCTTCACCACAGACCTTTCAGCCTTCTCTCTGATTGAAGCTCTCCTACATCTTAGCAGGTTTCAAGATGTGTGACAGTGTTTTCCACACATTTTACATTTGTATTTGTTAAGCAATCTGAAAAACAACCTTTCTTTACCTCATAATTACGCATCACATTATGTCTATCTATCAAATAAAATCCCAATAAAGTGCACTGTAGTTTGTGTTTGTAACTGGATTAAATTGGAAACCCTTAAAGGGTCTGGAATACTTTCCAAGGCACCGTAATCACAGGCTGCACCCTTGCTTTTAACGCAGCGTGGGAAGCGCCTGCACACCTCTGAGCGGTGAGTTTTATACAAGGTTCAGACACAGATATGACTGAGCAGCATGCATCCATAGGTTTGCCAACAGCTTGGTGTGAGTTTAAACAAATCAGGGAGAAGGTGAGAAAGACGTGAAGACTGAGGAGGGTGGGGGGGGAGGGGGGTTCTAAATTTGTCTGTGAGTGGGTTTTGGGGGTGGGATGATTTCAGGAGTGAGGACTTGTTAAAACACAGATCAGCGTGGTGATGGGCTGCATCTGAGGGGGTTTATTATTGGATTTATCTTCAAGGATCAACAGAGAGGGACGCAGCAGCAGGTGTTGAGTGAAGCCTTGAAGCAGCGGTGAAAAGGTACCGATCAGTGACATCGACAGGGGCGCGTTAGTCTGTTGAAGTTTTGATTGAACTCTCTGCTTCTCACTCTTGGTCCTGCTACGGTTCACATTTACCTTCTCCGAGCACTTCCTGATCAGGGTGACAAGCTCGGTGACGACCAGGTCTACGCATTTCAGACAGGGGTCTTTCAGCTTAATGACCTGCTTTTTCACTATGGCCTCAAAAGCCAAATCTGGGGTGAAGAGACCTGTCCTGTAGTGAGGCATTGTGGGAGTTGGAGTTCCAGTATTGGAGGGAGAAAAGAAAGAATAGGGAAGTATATATCATGGGTCAGAGTAGAAGGGAGGAAAAAAAGGAAGTGATGGTAGGAAAAAAAATAGTTGGATGGGATGGTGTGGAGAAAAAAGGTTGAAGCAGGTGAAGAGAAATAAAAACAGTTATTAGGTTAGCTCTACTTCATGTTCAGGACAAGAACAAGCTGCAGGTTCTTCATTCTGCTTTGGGTGACAGAGACAGAGTTTTAGTGACCCTAACAAAAACAATAGTGATCATTGTGAACAGCCACTCAACAAAAACGTTAAAAACAAACAGTTTTGAAATATTCCTCAGTGCTGCACAAATAGAGGGCCAACAACTCCTGTATCTAATGACCAAAACAAGATGGCTGTGCATAAATCCAGCCTGACAGGGCGGCTGTCGGCTGCCTGCTTGTTCAGCCTTCAGGCCTGCAGCTTGTTTTGCGATGAACCTGCACAGAAACATTTAAACATCTGCTTCTAAGCACGCAGCATCTAACAGCATTCCAGTGCACTGCAGTCCAGCCAGGACGCCCAACCTCCTCCACACAAGCAAAGGTCCAACAGAACTGTGGCTCCCACTGAAAAATCCAGCTTCAGATCATTTTCTGACGACCAGTAAGTTGGCTCACTGTGATGAGTTAAAACGAGAACCTTACAAAAGAATGTAGCAGCTATTATTTACTAAGTTTAGGAGCATTTTGGATTCAGTGTTTACTCATTTATTAATATTCCTTCAAAATGAAGCCTCTTATTGCATCTGAATGCTGTAAAATTCCTTTGATGAATTAAAATCTTTCTTAATGAGCATCTAAAGTGAAAGTAAATACTTTAAGCTCAGCACCCAGAAAGATTTAAGGCCCTGTTCTCATCTGGCACCAACATGATAAGTTTTTATTTAGCAAAAATGGCTGCTCCTTTACAAGGGAACAAGTAGGCTTTTAATTGAAAACAACTTCCTCAGATGTAACTGAAAGGTAGATTTAAGATTTGGGTTATTTCTTTATTGGACTGATTAAATGGTAAACGTTAACACTCACATTGGATGCTTTTATGGTTGAAGAATGTGAGAGATCAGGAAACATAAAACTAACTTACAGGAAGGATGACGTTACAGCCGTGGTCTCTATGTTTATGCAGGAGACAGAGAGTCATTTTCCACATCACTATCGCCAAAGTATCTGTAAATGTGATCTGATTTCACTATCTTATTTATTTAAGTTTTTTTCTGTGTTTAACAAAGAAAACTTGTCTTAAGAAATGAACAGCTAATAAGATTGTCAATTTAAGCAGAAAAATGATTTTGCTCATTCTGGTCTCCTGCTTAAAATTCTGACATCAAATCATTCTGAGTCCTTTTGATTCTCAGTTGTAGCCACATTAAGACTTTATTTAGAAACCCAATCTGGACCTTTGAACATAACATTTGGGAACCCCTGCTCTATAGCTTGCACTGTTTGAGCTTCAATCGTTGAACTCCTACTCAGTGAAAGTAGACCTCCTGTCACAAATTCCAATTTCAGTGATTTTTCTCTGCATTATTTTTCTGGTTTTCATCTCTTTTGCAGCTCATTAAAGGTTTAAATCTCTTCTCAGAAAAGCCTGTATTGTTTAACCAGTGGCAGTGGGGGTCACATGTTTTTTTAGAAGATTACCTACCATACTACGGACATTTTTTTTCTTCTACAGCAAAGGTGGGTGTTTTTTCACAAAGTTCCACTTAAGAAAAATTTAATTGGCACTAAAGGAGTTAAATGAGGCTTAAAGTTTACAGTCAGACCAAGGCCACCAAACCTTCTGGAAAGCCTCAGAAGTTCCATGAAAAATCGAGCTAAGATAAATCATGCAAATCTTGAAGAGTAAATGATAAGACTGAAGCTCTAACAGACATCTCAAGGCCAGAAGCTGCTACTTCCTGCATTTTTCAGTAGGTTGTGTCTTAATTGTGGATGTTATTTTTCCTGAAAAACATCCACAAGTAAGACACAAACCCCTCACACAATAGCACTGGACTGCTGTAGCTCCTGGCTGCACTGGCAATGCACTAGCATGACAGTCTGACAGGCGGCCATGCAGTGATACCTTATTAGTGCACTGTCTGACTGTGTTGATGAGCTCCTGGATGACCAGGTCGATGCATTTCAGACAGGGCTCTTTCAGTTTAATGATCTGCTTTTTCACTATGGCTTCAAACGCCATGTCTGGGGTGAACAGGCCTGTCCTGAAGGGCATACACATAAGATACATGGACACATGTGCAGAAAATAAAAACCACAGGCAGGGAAGACATGAGCAGACGGATGCTGTGAGAGAAATAATAATGAGGAGGAAAAGGAGGACCTGGAGTCAAGACAGCCATGTGGCAGACAGGCTTTCAAATTGAAACCTCATTTTCCAGAAACATTTTTTTTTTTTTCAGGACATTTTGTTTACATTTTAAACAATATTATGAATGTGACACAAGTGGTTAATCCTGAAGTGTAACAGTGCAGATATTAGAGGCCAGTTTGGGCAATGACAGGAATACAGCATGTTCATCAGAAACAATGACCTCTTTCATCCAGAAGAGGGCGCACACATGTGTTTTCATCTGTTAAGCGCCATGTTAGGCTCCTAATTGAGTCTTTTAACTCCTTCACCTTCGTTACACTCATGTTTAAGGAAGTTAATATATTACATTTAGACAAATTGTTCCCATTTATAAAGGACAAGCATTTTCTTATTTAATATGCTCACCAACAAGCATCTGAAGAATCCAGAAGCAAACAGGAGCTCAGAGGTAGAAAAATATCCTGTATGGAGCAACAGGACTAAAAAAATGTACAGATATTCAATGCCCTTTAATTAGTTTAAATTATTTAGTGGTGTAATGCAGCACAAGCATCAATTTTAATCTATGATAAATTTGTATTTCATTTAATGATTTCAGCAATTAATAGTCTATTGGTGCATTTAAATAAATATAGTTAAAATAAAGTGTTTGTTATTTCCCATTATGTTTTATATGTCTATAGCAAGGAAAGACAATACATAAATATTTGAAGTACTTGTCATTAAAAGTGATAATTATAGAAAACAAATGTAATTTTATGCTTTAACTTCTACTGTTTTATGAAATACTGCAATATTTACTTATTGATTCTGATTGATTATAGTCCTTTTTGGCCGCAGAGAAATCAGGTTTTAAAGAGGCACAACAGGCTAGTTTTCAGAGTTACCTGTTTTATATTTTCACAATAAAACATCATGAAGTTCTGTTCAGTTGCTAATTCAAAGCCTGATTAATCCAACAAAAAACATCTTCTCATTATATTTATTTACATATCGAGTCGGAAGAAAGGTTCTGCTTTCTAACTTTCTCAAACTGTATAGTATCTATTTACAACAGGATAGTACAAATGAAAATCACTGATTAATGTCAGAATATTTAGGAGAGATAAACTAACACACATAAATATGCAACAGAATAATAAACATCAATCTTCCTATTGTGAGGGTTTCTCTGATGGGTGCTGATTATTTCACTCTGTTGCAGCTCTGCATCTCAGACATGGCAACATTTCACACAGTCTATGTAGTTAAAATCATGCTTGAAATCTAGTGATGGACTCAGATCAGGCACATAAAGAAAGTAACAGTCTAAACCTAAAGAACAACCAGGATTAAAAGACTAATGTCTCAGGAAGACCTTGGAAAACTCTTTGGTGGAACAGATTACTGAACAGGTGTCTCTGCCTAAAACTTGATCAGAGAGCTGCAGCTGATCCAGAAAACTGCTTTAAATATCACTTTAATTAACCATTTTATTGTCTTTGTTGCTCAGTTTTATGAACCTTTTTAGTTTCTCTCCCACCATGCCCATATAATGTACTTTTATGTGTTGTTCATTTATAGCAATTTAACTCATCTTGCTCCTAAAATGTGTTTAATAAATAAACTTGACTTACTGAGTACTGCAGGTTAAGGCTCACTTTTAGCAGTGCTGGGAAAAAATATATGAGGAATAATTTTTTTATATCAAAATATTCAATATTATGAACTATTTGGGGCTTTTGGGTCATTTTTGAAAAGAAAATTGTACAGCAGTAAACAATGGACATTCGTTCCCAGTTTTGCACTCTTGGTTTCCTTTAAGAAAATGGGATAATGTCAATCAAATAACTAATATCTTCCAGCAGGTCTCTGTTTTCTTTTGATTGGGATCAGAACCCAAACAAATATAAAAACATTTAAGACTTTAGAAAATCCTTAATTACATGTAAGGTTTCAACATTTTAGAAGTTTAACTCAATTGGTCACAAAAACATTAAGCCATCTCCCCTTTGTGTTTGTAATGTGTGTTTTTAAGCTAATGCAACAAAGATTAACAACAAATAAACCAAACATGGAACAGGAACCTTAAAAAACCAAACGTCAGACATGTTGCAAAACTGAACCAATATAACAATTAATGTTTTATTTTAGAAGGGTAGAAAGTAAACAAGGCTAACATTTCTGGTTTTTAATTAAAACTTATTTGAGCTGTCTAAATAAATGACGATAAACTTGGTATTTTACTCCTAAAACATTGTTTTTGTTACAAAGATGTTCAAATGAATGAGGAAATGTTAAGTTTTGAGTTTGCTGCACAATAGAAAAAAAAAACATTTCTGGATATGAGGTTTTAAAAAAATGATCAAAGGTGAAAAGAAAACTAAAAAATAGAAATCACATAAAGTGGATCGCTGACAGAAAGGTAGGAATACAATGTGAAGTAAAAGGAGTTTGTGTTTGTCTTTTTCTTGGCATGCTGAAGGTTGAACTTGCCTGACTCCGTGGATGTTCTTGATGGCATAACTGATTTCTTTCCGAAGCTCCTTCTCATCAAACTCCATCTAAGATGGAAAACAAAGATTTGATTTCAGGGAGCGTCTTCTTCTTCATCCAGTTATAATTTACCGATTTTTACATTCAAAGAAGACATACAAAGCTCCGAAAGCTTAACCAGCAACAAAATTACCTTCACCAGCTCGAAGGGAAAGCGCTCATGAAAGATTCGGTTAATCTTTGCGCCACCAGACAAGTTAGAGGTGTCCACCTGGTCTCCAGAGCCTTCAATACACTTCTCAAAGTCCACACCGAACTGCTGCACCATCCTGTAGATTACAAATGTATTGGTTGAACTAGAACATCTTATATTCATGTCAAAGTGTCAAGATACTGAAATACGAACTGGAGCAGGGCCTTGGTCTTTCGGGTCGGGTCGTCAGGGCGGAAGTTCTTGTACTCCTCAACCTCTTTCTCCAGCGACAGCATCTGGCTCTGCAGCTTGCTGCGTAACCCCGGCAACGTGTCACGTATGTGGTTGGTCAGTTGCTGAGAAGGGAAGCAGTGGAACAGATGTTCATTTCAAACATACAGGCATCATTCTTCAGGAGTTAGTTTATTAAGAAAAACTCTTTTTTTGTAGTTTACTACTTCTGATTTACCTGCTTGTAATGCTTAGTATCATGAATGTTACACAGAATAGTGATCAAAAGCTATTTTCAAAAGTGTTTTAATGTGCAGCCGTCCAGGTAATATATTTTCATCTGCTTTTTTTTTGCAAATGCAGCTTATATTTTCAACTTTGAACTAAAGAAACAGTGGAAGCTGTAGAGTCCACTGTGCAAAAAACATGTTATATGCCACCCCCACCCCCAAACATTTGAAGAATGAAAAGAATCATCCCCCCATTAAAACAAACTAGGTCAAAAATGTAACTTTTATTACTTTCTTTTAATAAACTGAGAGCCTCGCTCTGAAGATAATACCCTTTTTGAATATTTTATAACATGACACTTACCTTTTATAACAGTAAGGTTTTAACATTTGAATTTTTCCACATTTTAAACACTACATAACATCAACAACAGCTTGAAATGTTTTACCCTTAGAAATCCCTGCAGTCAAAACGAAGGATAAAACAATACCGACTGCAGGTACAGAACCGAACAGCAGGTGGGGCTGTTGTCCTAAATCTACTCAAACACCTGCGCTGTATTTTCTGGACTAAAACAGAGGCTGTAATGCCTTTATGCCTCATCAGGAGCGGATCTGACCTGATTAAGGGTCTTCTGCAGGTGTGGCGTTCCCATGCGTTCTGCGATGTGTCGGTATGCAGGATGAGACAGGAAAAACTTTCTCTCAGCAGCCAAAGCAGTACGGATGTCTTTCTTTCCATCTATGTCCTTCTGGCTGCGGTTAACCACCCCGATATAACCTGATGAAAAACACAAATAAGGAACCCTTGGAGTTCTTTATGACAGAGCAATTTACATTTAACCCAGAAGGAAAATTTCTCACATTTGTTTAAAATCAAAATGAAAGACTTTTATAGAAAACAAAAGAATGTATTAAGACAATAAAATCAAATTAACATGAAAGAAATTTTTTTTATCTACTTCAGTTCATGAGTTCAAGTGAAAGCTGATGATTGACCAGCTTTGACTTACAAAAGCAAACATCTGGACCTGTATTCACAGAGTGCTAAGAGTAAAAGTCGCTATTTGTGACATAGCTTTAGGAGAAATCCCAGACCCTAACAAAGCCGCAAAGGTGAAGAAATAAAAGGAGTAGGAAGGAGGACTTCTAACAAAACTAACAGTCTTAAACAGTGAAGATGAATGAATTATTGCTTTTATTTTTTAAGAGTCTGCACACTCCTTAATCACTGTTCAATTGCTAAACTAGTTGATGAGAACTTCGATAATTGATTTATCACTTTTAATCTGATGAACTGTTTCAGCCACAACTTCTATGGGTGAAAGTTTAAAGTTAGCAGGAGGTTGGAGCTTAGAGGTGTGCAGAATTATGATTAACCGAAAGGAATTACAAAAAGCCTTAAAATGAAGGAGGTCTTATTTTTTTTAGTTTGCATTTTTTCTTTTACCAGTAAAACTCATCATCACTCAGCATCATATATTTCCTTGGTGATTAACTGTATTTCCGAGGTCCTGCTGCTGTTGTTCTGACTAGTTTCTGCTCTGTCTACATCTGTCTGGGTCAATCCAATATTACTTTATTAATCCCAAAGGGAAATTCAGTAACCTTTTGTTAACATTTAGTAGTTTTACTTCTAGTCAAATAAGCCAATAAATCCTTTAAAGCTGAGGGAAAAGTAGCCCAATCCTTTTAGCGTTGCTAGGGCAACGTACAGTATGCTGGCAGCAGAATTCAGGCTGACATAATACTATAATAAGGCTATTATTTAGCTGCTTTTATCTAAACAGCTAAGCTTATGTCTGTTTGTCTTTAAGATCCTACGTTTTGATGTCACTTTTAGCTTCTCTAACCCTCAAGCTCTATAGCTGAAGGTTGTTTTTTTATAATCTTTTCTTTTTTCCAGTTGACCTGCCTTTTAAGCTAAGTATTGTGGATTCTCTTCTTTCAGTTTCCTTACCATGTTAGCATAGTTTCAAACTTCCAGCAGGAGTTATCTGTGTTTTCTGATTCTCAGACATGACAGGCTGTGGATCTTCATGCCTGCTATGTTCCTGTGCAAAGTTGGGTTTTAACATGAGAAGATGAAAATGGTTCAGTTGGTATAGATTTTGACTCCGGTTAGGATTAGTAAAGAATGTGTTTCTTAAGGTCATTAAACCTTAGCCTAGTTTTGTTACATCATTATCTAAAGTTGCAACTGCTGTTATTATTCAGATAACTGGTTCATATCATTATTTCCACCAAGGAATCATGATAGTGATTGATGTTGGTAAAGGCCGTACATCTATAATGCATCAGCCTCATAGATTACGTCCTAATCTTTTTTCACAGACCTAAAATGATAAACGGTTGCAGTCAAGTAACCTAGTTATTTTACGATAAAACTTTTTTCTCTCAGAGAACTAGTTGATCATCCTCTGATGTTTTGGAGAAGAATCCCATGTGTTCTGTGTTACCTCTGCGAAGTGGCAGCAGTTTGTTTTCCAGGATGTCTCGTGCATCCGTGCCCTCGTCCATCAGGTCCAGCTTTGTGATCACCCCGATGGTTCGCAGCCCTAAACACAAAAGGGCCTCAATGTTGGTCCTATAATTACAGGATGCAAACGACATACTGCCGATCCTTTGATAAACAGTTAACTTGATAAAACTACTTGAAAGATAAAGAGCTAAAAACGCAGATCATTAACTAATTTTATCACTACTTACTTCCTCTTAGCTGCCCGGAAATCTTTTAATAATTTAACAGTTAATGGAAACGACACTCCAGCTTCATTAGTGAGGCAAAGAGGAGAGATGAAAGAAGGAACGGAATCCGTGATAGGAGCCTGAATCTCATTCATTTTATACACTATTAAAATAAGCTAAGGCTAGATTTGAGGATCAAAATGTGATGCAGGTGTGAAAGGACCCCCTCACCCTGGGGGTCCACCTCCTTGGCGATCTTGAGAGCATCAGAGTTGGCCAGGTCAGTGTTGGCCGGAGTGACGGCCAGGATCAGGCAGCTCTCCTTGGTGATGAACTGCAGCAGCATGTCTCTGATCTGGTGCTCGATGTCCGGAGGCTGGTCGCCCACGGCGACCTTGGTCATCCCTGGCAGGTCAATGAGGGTCAGGTTCAACACTGAGGGGAAGGAGAGGAAAAAAGGGAGGCTAAAATCAGCCAGAGGGAGTTCGACCAGACCAAACAGCTGCTTTAATGTGTGGATGTTGTACCGTTAGGGGAGTAGACTCGCAGGTTTATGGGGATGGGGGAGATTCCTTTGTTGGATCCGGTAAGCCGGTCGGTCTCTGCTTCAATCTCCATACGAACCTCCTCAAAGTCCACAAACTTGCGTCCTTTACAGTGAAGGAACTCTGCATACTCTAAAGAAATCATGTGTTTGGACAGTGGTGAGCAAAAAGGTGAAAGACTGACACAAAATAAACATAAAACATTAAACAGAGAAAGATATTTAGATCAGCAACCATTGAAAAGTCTGATAAACGAACACATGGAAAAATATAAATCAGTTTAAGTTGTATTCATTTTCATTCATAGCAGAAAATCCCAGTAAACATAAATCCAAATGAAACCTGAGCTGATCACTTTAAGAACGTCTCACATTTTAAAACTTTACATGATGGAAAAAGAAAATCTTTCGGAATAACTGATACTGATTTAAGGCTGTTAAATAATGGAAATAAATATAAGTAATCAACAATATTTTGGTCAATTTTTATGCTATAATAGGCTTAAATGATTACTACATAAAATTAGATTTAAAAAACCTTCTATGGTTCTTGAAGGACAATGGAAAGCCTCAAATATACATTCTTTTAGTTTTGCTTTAAAGAAAGGATAAATTATAAAACAAACACGTGTAAAATACATATTAAAGCTTACAAAACAAAAACAAAACGCTAAATAAAAAAAAATACATTTTAAAATATATAGAAATAGAAAAAAATCATAATGAATGTATTAAATTTGAAGTAAGAATGTTATTAATTCTGATAGAAACAAAGAAACAAGATATGTTGACCAAATTTAAAGCAGCTCCAATATTTTTTTAGATTTTGGTCAAATAAGATCTTTTAATGACACATCTACAAAGGCAAGTGTTATTAAAATAACAAACTAAAAATACCAATGTTGTTTTATGGTTATAAAATAAAACGATAAATCTGATTAACAGCCCAGTTCTCACTGCATCCAGGTGAAAAGAATAATTCCTGCTTATTTGAAAACTGCTCCAAATATAAAGCAAGCAGTTCACTGCAATGTTAGACCAATTAAATGATCCATTCAGGATTTAAATTGTGTTAAAATAAATGTTAAAATAAATCTAAACAGAGGTTTACCTGCTTTGCTGTTAACCAGCTGGAGGATGAGAGGACGACGGGTGACGATGCCAGATCCCCGGGGTAAAAAGTCCCTGTCAAACAAAAACAAATTGGAATTTAATTTCAGAAAACAAAAACTAAAGTATAATATTCAATAGGATTTATGTTTCAGTTATTTTTACACAGAGGTTCCCCCTAACTGGTGCTTCTGTGTTTGGTCTATTTTCTGCTAGAAACCATTGCGAAGCTTTTCTTATTATTAACTTTGTGAACTTTGTGTTTTCTGAACATAGAAAGTACCCCTGACTCAGTGTTTGGGTTTAGCTGTGTCTCTCTGGATGGATTCAGAGTTAATACTGGCATTCGTTCTATGAACTCTTTGTTGTTCTGTGTTTTATTTGGTTTTTCTGTCCTCCAACCCCCATAGGTCCAAACAGACTGCCACTAATTCTAAGGATGGTTCTGCTGGAGGTTCCTTTCTGTTAGGCATGGTTCCAATCCTTTCAACTGCCACCAGGCGGTTGCAAAGTGAGCAACCTAATCCTATCTAATGGGCTTCTTGAAACAGAGACTTTTTACTTATCTGCATGAAAGCATCAACTCAGTCCTACTTTACTTTGTGATATTTGGACTGAACTGACAGTAATGAGATCTAATTGGAAATACATCTGGTATGACTGAATTTTACTGCAATGATTAAGATCGATGCAACTCAACTCATGTCAGGTGGACCCGTTTTTTTTATTTTCTGCAGTGGAGATTAGCTGATAAATGACTAAACGGCAGCATCTCCCCCGTGCCCCCCCCCCAACTCATTGTGCACATGCTCATCAGAATGGAAACTTCTGCTCAATACAGTCCTGATCATTTCCAGGTCACTGGACTCACATCTCTCCAGGCGAGGAGAATACATCTGTGTTTCTGTCTGTCTTACTGCCGGGTCAACAGGGTTTTATTCTAAAGAAGGTAACCAGAGCAATTAGGAAAACCTTCATATGTGCACTGAGGTCATTACTGGATGCACATATGTTCCCACTGCTCCTAACGTTCAGTGCTGACTGAGCAGTCAGGATGTTGCACAAACATGAATCCCATCCTGTTTCCTCATCGCGACCTCTGTCACTTATGACAGATCACTTGGTCGCTAAGATAGTAAATCACACAAAAATGCCCTTTCTGAACAATTTGAGGATGATTTTATGGGATGACACTCTATTACTGCTTAACAACAAGTGTAAAAAAAAATCACAATAATCTTAGATAATAGGTCAGTTTCAGATACTTTCAGATAATAAACGATGTTCACTTATTTTTCTACCAAAAGGTAACTTTTCTTTTTAACCAATTTCATTGTAGGAGATTAAACTTCAAACATTTTCCTTAAATAAAATAGATATTGTTTAGGAAATAAATGTCAGTTTGATGAGTTAAGTAACTCCACAGATTGATCTTTTATGGAAGAAAAGAGAATCAATGAGTGCTGTGAGATAAAAGTATTTAGGCCTAATCATCTTTTATATTTTTAGCCACCTTACCACCATAAACCAGCAAAAATAATCCATCTATCAGTATCTTATTCTCAGGGTAAACTCAGCTGTCCTCTGAATGAGTGTGGTACAACAGCAACTCTACTGAGTAATGTCCATCTGCCTAAAACTGACAGTATAGGAGGGAGAGCAGAGATCAGAGAGGCAGTGAAGAGGTGTATGGTTACTCTGGAGGAGCTTCAGTACTCTCAGCTCAGGAGGGAGAATCAGTTGTGTTTATTACCAACACCTTCCATAAATCTGTCCTTTAAAGGAAAGTGGCAAGAATAAACCCAAGAAATACTGAGTACATGTCCCCAAAACATTTCAGGGGCACAGAAAACATCTGGAAAAAAAACTCTGCTTAGATAAAACCCAATTACAACAGATCAAGCATGTTTATGTAAAAGAATGACTTAGTTAAAGTCCAGAAATAAATTCAGTTGAGAATCTGTAGCAGGACTTAAAAACCAATCACCACATAAACTCCTCACCTAATCTGACTGAACTTTTCTGTTCAGACGTCTAAAAAGTTAAAGCTTTAACTGGAAGAAAAGGTGGTTCTATAAAGAACCGACTCCAGTCAGATGAATGAAATGCTCACCTCTCTGTCATCTTATTTGTAACATATATTGAAAACAATAGTATGCACGTATATGTGTGCATCTAATTATAGGTTAAATTAGGGTTATGCTGCAAAACCCTAAGAGCTATGAATACATCTGTGAGGCTCAGTTAAGGATAAAGAAGATATCTGGACCGGTCAGAACCCCAGAACATCTCACTGAAAACAAACACACTGATCTCAGAAGCCAGCAATTACGTCCCTACATGATTACCAAACATGGGAACAGCTAGCATCTTTGTGGGTATCTGGTACCCAGTGTGTCATATACACATGACAGTGCAGCTGGTGACATGACTGACGACCCGGGCGAAGACACATCAATGCCTCCACTGTGTCCCTGTGAGGCTGCTGTGGAGCTCAGCAACAAAAGGGGACGGGAAGAAAGACGGAGACATGGCCGCCTCATCGACTTTCACTATTACAGAGACTGCAGTCCAGTTAAGGTTAATGAACCCACTGCTTATGCACCTTTCTAAATATGATTTAAAACATTTATATCTGCAAAAGTCATAGGTTTTGTCATCGTTTCCACTTCTTGAACTCTCCAAATAAGTCTTTTTTTTCCCTACAGAACAAGTTATGGTTCATGTTTTTCGTTTCTGTGTTTTTGTCAGGATTTCCTTAATCAGCCTCAAACAAACACAGGACTTCTCAGCAGTTTCTATTTGAGGGACTGTATGATAAGCTGTTATCTGGCAATGACCTCAGCAAATCTACAAACTGACCTTTTAATGCCACACCTCTGAAATTCAAACACTGACCTATGTGACGTGTGGTCTGTGTTTACAGCCAGGCAGTTTTATGATAAAGCAGGCTTTGTGAATGTTTGACAGGATATGGCTGAAAGGGCCACTCACTGACTGCATTAGATCACTCACACTCAGAAAGTCACAGTTGACCTGTTTATAATCTACGACTGCCACGATTAAAGGAAAATGTCAATGGGTTTTGTAGTTATTTTAAAGAATATACGTTGCCTGATCAACATATGTATTTATACGTTAACTACGTAGGAAATAGGAAAAGGAATAGCTCAAGATTGGAAAGAAGCAGTTTGGGGAAAAAAACGTTAGAAACTGGGAAGAACCGATAAGCCAACAGCTTAATTGGGGAGTTTTTAGCATCAAAGCTTGGAGATGTTTAAGAAAAAAACAACAGTAGTTGAACTATTTCTATAAAGAAGGGATGAAGATCGAAGACCGGACTGTACAAACCTTCCAACGAAATTCTCCAACACGGAGCTCTTTCCTGCGCTCTGCCCGCCGACCACCGCTATCTGAGGCAGGTCCAAGTTACAGCTCTGGCCAATGGAGCTGAAGGCGTCCTGGAGCTTGTTGATGAGGGGAATGAGGTCTTCCATCCCCCGGTTTCCCATAGCGGCGCCTCGGTGAGCCCTGTGGGCTGTATCCCAGACTCCTCGTTGATTTGGTTTTTGAGATTGCTCTTCCAAATGGAAAAAAGGGTAAAGTTTCCAGATGGCTCAACAGCCTGCCACCGCTACTTTTGAAAAACTATTTCATGAAGAAAAAGTACAGTAAAAGGTAAATTCAGTGAACCTGTTAGGGTTAAGAGTTAAAGCATGTTGAAAGTAACTGACTATTAGAAGAAAAAAACTTCTGTCACCATCCGGTCAGGCGACTCCCAGCCTCCACAGCAGCTAGTGGCCCCGCCTTCAAGGTCACTCCGCCCAACCATTGGTCAAATCACACGTCCGTTACTGCTTACGTACACTTACGTACGTTTGTTTGTATGCTAGTGGACAAGAACGTTAGGTGTACTGTTCATCAGCTCAAAAAGTATGATTTT
The DNA here is from genome assembly GCA_034780135.1 of Jordanella pulchra. Classification (NCBI taxonomy): domain Eukaryota; kingdom Metazoa; phylum Chordata; class Actinopteri; order Cyprinodontiformes; family Cyprinodontidae; genus Jordanella; species Jordanella pulchra. The sequence goes on from JAUZNJ010030572.1 coordinate 36,685, forward strand.
TTTTTTATGTTAGATCAATTAATATTTGTGACTAACCCGTAGAAAACAGCAATAATATGAATCTTTTTACAACTTGCATAGATTTATGTATATTTTTTTCAGTTTGTAAAAAACATGAGAATTCTGGAAATGCCGGGTATTTGATCTGAAACAGGACAGGAATATGTTCTCAGTGCCAAGAACTAAACGAGCGAAAATAATAGTCAATTGAAGTCATTCTTATGACTTAATGGATGGAATATTACTGTTGATAAAATACAGTGAAAGTCTGAATTGCTGAAATGTTTATTTAGACTTTTGCAGAATTCAGCTATAGGCCTACTTATCTTCTTGAAAATGCTTACTAAATTCTGTAATTCTCATGGACTTCAAAATGTCCATAATCCGAGCAAACAACAAAAACCTCCACAGTTCGGTCCTGAGGGCTCAGTTTTTGGGCCTCGTTTATGTAGCATTTTATTCAGATTACTACTCTGGAGGCAAAAATCTGTGTATTGCTGGTCACTGAGTCAGTGTGTAAGAAATTTTCAATTGATGGATTTGTCAAAACTGCCCTAGCTTTAAAACGAAAGAACAGAAATGATTGTTTTTAGTCCTCAAAAACTAGATTGGAAACCATTAGGCCAATGGACTCTGTCAGGTTAAAGTGCGTGGATGCTGAGAAACAAAAAAAAAAAAAAAATCAAACCACAGAGCAGGTGTCTTCATGGATTCAGACCTAATTTTAAACATGCACAACAATATATATTTTACCACCCTAGAATGTTACCAAAATAAAGTGTTTCTGTATACGACATTAAGGCAAAACATGTTCTGTACATCTATTATTACTATACTGAATGCTTTATCTAAAGAAGGCACTAAATGGTGCTGAGCTTAAAATATGATCCGTATTGAAATCTCCTTATTTAGCCAAGTTCTTTTCTCATTAGTACCTAGTATGGATGGATGAGTGGATGGATGGATGGATGGATGGATGGATGGATGGATGGATGGATGGATGGATGGATGGATGGATGGATGGATGGATTCATGATGGATGCATGGATGGATGGATGCATGGATGGATGGATGGATGGATGGATGGATAAAATTGTCAACATTTCTTTCACCTGAGGCTGACTTTTTATTGTTGCTCTTACCTTTGTTCTAATGTGGTTTTCGTGCTAAATTAATGTTCTTCAGTAAATATAAACATTTTTTGCAAAGTGGAAAGTGAATATCTGATGTCGTTATCTACCTCTGAATTAAAGAGATTTACATATTATGAACTGGCAAATTAGATACACTAGATGGCGTTGTTCGTCCATTGTAAAAGCGGTAAATTTAATAAAAAAATCACAAGAGCAAATATAAATGAACAACTGACCACGTTGACAAACTGGGTTCCCCGAACGCCACACGAATCACCCTCCGTAAAAAAGGTGCGAAATTGAACTTCTGAGGATTTAAAAGTTAAGATGTGTCTCAGGTCTCTGGGTGCTCTTACCAAGGCAGCAGGTTAAAAAAAATCTTAGAAAAACATTTTCTGGATTAGAATAATCTGCCATTGGTAAATTCTTAACATTCCACAAGATGGTACTGTGGATCTAAAATATACAATATCGATATTGAAATGAAAAATTTACACTGCTGTTAACCTTTTTTCCTTTTAGGCCAATACCCACACTTCTACCCTATGTCCAGTTGTTTCCCCCAGATGCATTTTTGTCTTAATTTTAATTTAAATACAAGCTACAAATTTCAATCTACTTGGATGGGAGTGAGATCTTTTTTATCAAACTTGATGAAACAATGATTAATTAATTTGACCTCCAAGTGTTAAAGTTGTAGCACTATTTCACTGTATTTTTTTTCCTTCCTGTCTAATTTAGATCAGCTCTACTCCAAAAATTACGACTTTCGGACTTGGCAAATAAGGAACTAGTTCCTCCAATTGCTTTGAGAACTTTGACAACTGTATTTTTTTAATAGGAGGATGCAATGCTTTGTTTATGTTTAAGATCAAGTTTAAAAACTAAAGATCCGGTTTATGAATTTGAATATGTCTAGGTACCTCACAGGAACTTAATAAGCTCATTTGGCATTTCTGTAAAAGTGTACGTACATTCATTAAGTAACTCAGAAAAAAACACTGATGGGTTAAAGATGAATTAATGTAAAATGCAGTGGTTTATACATCAGTTTATAGCAGTTTCACACAAAGAAAAAACAATCCTTAAAATGTGGCCTAATGGCTCCATAACTTTTATCATGTTCAAAAACTCTGACAGCCCTTTTCTGATTTCACAGTTTTTCTAATGGGATGTCCATTCCACAAACACTGTAAAAAAACCCTGAAGGATTTAATCTTTTCTTTATACTTCAAGCAAACTGCAATACCGTGATATCTCTGGGAGAAGGGTAAATCTTTTCCAAATTATTCCATATGCTCCTCACCACAAAATGACAATATTTCACTAATGCAGTGTTCTTTTAGCTGGTCCTCAAACAACTATCACGGTGGTTACAGTTAAGCCAGCCATGACACTGATATGCAACCCATTTCCCTTGTGATAACTTCTCTTCACTGGGGTCTTTTTTGTCTTGATTTTAATGTAGTTTTATTCATTTTTTCTTTTTTGTTGTCCCCACAGAACCACTGAGTCATTAAAATGACCATGAACACCTTCAAGTAGGTAGAGGCAAATGTCAGGTCATCTGTCCAACAGCTAAAGGTTGGCCAAAATGTTATGGCCGAAAAGTGACCCCAAACAGTTTAAGAAATCTATAATAGAATAGGTCCTTCGAAACGGGCAGAACGAAAGCTGTCGTTTTAACCACCCTCTGCAGCGCCTTCCGGTCGGAGACAGAGCAGTTCCTGTACCAAGCTGTAATACAGTTGTTGAGGATGCTCTCAATGGTGCAATAGTAGAAGTTTGTGAGGATCTCAGAGGACAGATGGTTCTTCCTCATGGTCCTTATGAAGAAGAGACGCCTTCTTAATGAGTTTGGAACAGCTGGTCGTCCAAGTCAGGTCCTCGTAGATGTGGACTCCCAGGAACTTAAAGGTGTCCACACACTCCACCACTGTCCCCTTAATGTGGAAGGGTTGATGTAGGTCAGCGTTCCTCCTGAAGTCCATGATAAGCTCCTTGGTCTTCTTGGTGTTCAGCTGCAGGTTGTTTTTGTCACACCACTAGCCAGACGGTCTACCTCCTTCCTGTAAGCGGTCTCATCGTTGTCTCTGATGAGGCCGATCACCGTGGTGTCGTCTGCAAACTTGATGATGGCGTTAGAGCCATGGACAGG